>JAMLFT010006147.1:0-16489 GCA_026544285.1 Pachyrhizus erosus
AAATAATTTATTTTACAAATTTTAATAAAATTTTAACAGATTTAATCAAAATTTCACATTTTTTGAGAATCATTGGACCTAGAGTTGATGATGACAGTAAGCAAGGTTCTAGTCTCGAGCTACTAAAGAGATGGTTTTTTTGTTGTTTGTGTTTATTGATAAGAGATAGTGTGGATACTTTTAAAAGTAATCTACCCTAAGCTATTCTTATCAACTAGTAGAATAATGATATGTGAAAACATTCTACATTTAGTAATGTTAAAAAAACTTCACCAGAAATGTTATCATATACTTTTTTTCATCACATTTTAATATTGAATAAAATTTATTAAAGATTAAAATTTTTATAGATTTTACTATTTATTTAATAATTTTTTTCTTAATTTTATAATTTTTGATAAAATATAATTAATAATAAAAATAGTGTTAAATACTTTTGAAATTTTGTTGTTTTCAAAATTTATTTGTATGACTCAAGCGTGGATGAATTAGAACCATAAGGTAATCCTAGGAAGCGTGGATGAATTAGAACCACAACTAATCTTAAGGGAAGGCAAACTCTTTTAACTGTTGACTATTATGGTACCCATGATATGTGGGATTTAAATCAAGTATTGAGGATCTTTTAATTTGAGCTAGGAAAACATCCCATCATATAGACTTAATTGGTATGTTGTGTCTTTGATAAATAATAATCTAAAGGGGAGGATATTATTCAATTTAAACTTTTTATAAAATTGATCCATCTATTGACCCAAAACATTAATTATTAATTAATAATAAAGCATGTTTTAAAAAATATCAATAAATAGTTCATGTGCCAACATTATATTAAGATATGTTTAGATGAGTATATTTAGAAGTATTTCTAAGAAAATAAAAGAAAAAGAAAAAGATGAATAAGTTAAAGTTTATGTTTTAGAGAAATTATAAAAGAAAGATTTTACAAATTAATTTATGTGTAGGTTAATTTTAATTTATAAAAAAAATTATTTTAATTTTTTTATTTTCTTCTTTTAAAAGTGTTTCTGGATGAATTTATTCAAATAAATATTTAGTCTTAATAAAATTAAACTTAAATATTTTAAGTTTAAGTTTTATAAATAAAAAATATATTTCATTAAAAAAATCAGTCATGACAATGATTAGTTATCCTTATACGAAAACTAAAAAAAAATTATATTATCATTGGATCATAAATTATTATATATAATAAATTTTTATAATAATTACTTAAAAAATTATAATAACCAGAATTGAATGCTAGGTTAATTTTTATGTTGAAAACAAATATACAAGAGAAACTAAAATAGTATATTGTAAAATATATAATGTGGTATGAGTGGTTAGAGGTTTAATGATAAATGTGTGCATATGAAAAAACATGAGTAATATTTGTGAAATTAGAAAGAATAGCTGGGACAAAAGTGTGTGTTTTGGATAGGATTTTGCTTAAACCAGAAAATAGAAATTACATTGATAGAAGCATTAAGTTGAAAGAGTGTGTAGTTTTGATTTTGATGAAGGTGCGCCTTATCATGAATAAGCAAGCTTTGTGCAATTTTGAGAAAGTTCCACAAAAGAAAATGGATGTGGCAGAATGAAAGGATAAGAGACACAGGCGTGACTTATTAACAGAAATGAGAAAAGACACTGATAAGGAATTTTAGAAGATACGTAACGTGCTGAAACTGCAGACCCTTTCACAGTTCTTTGTGTTGTTTTTCCTGTCAAATTCTATTACACGTGCGAATATTCCTTCCTTTGACCATGGAAGTGTATAAGGTTGTTTTTGCTACATCCTCAATTTCACTGTTAATCAAAAATGTTCTTTTTTTTTTTTGTTAACTAAAATTATTTATGTTTTAATTTATAAGAGATAGAGGATTAAGAATCACAAATATGCAAATAAAATAAAAGAATGATAATATAAAATGGTAGAGAGAAACACTTTCAGAAGAAATGACAAAAATTATGTTGAGAATGTTCAATTAAAAGAGTAAAAAAAATGATTTTTTTTATAATCGTTGAAAAATCTCATACACTGTTTTTGATAAATTTTTTTAAATTATGTTTTTTTATTTATAAAATTCAAATTCAATATTTTACTTAAAGAACTGAGTTTAAATCATTAACTTATTGATTGAAAAGTGAATATTCTAATTTGGAATCTCATTCTTCATATTGTTAAATTATATATTATAATTTCTGATATAATATTAGAGAATTTATTCACAATTATATAATTTCACAAAAATAAATGATAATAAAAATGTTTTATTAAAAATATGTAACTAACATTCATATTGTATATAATTAATTATTTTATATCTTCCCACTCGAGCAAAAAAAAAATCAATTAATCCCAACCATGAAACTTAATGTTGCTTTTGTGGTTTGGCTATTTATTCTATTTTATATGCCAATTTCAATTATTTTGACTTATAATAATATTTATATTTTATCATTTGTCATAAAATTAACAAATCAATATTATGTTCGGATTAAAATTGTAAAAACATAATTGAAAGTTTCTGCAATTATATTTAAGAAATAAATATTTTTTCTGAAAATAATCTATTCTTAAATATGTTCCAAAAGTAAGATTAAGGAAAAAATATAACTTGCACAGATAAGAAGAATCATTAGATTAACCTGTTCAACATGATAAATGATAGCATAGTTGAACTTATTTATATTAAATTTTATATTAAAATTTAATAGATATATTGATCCAAGTAGTATTAGATTTACATATTTTAAATAAAGTCTCAATTTTATGTATTGTGAATAAAAAATATATATAATTAAAAGATAAAATTTTATTAAAATTAATTAATTTTTTAACAAAAATTAATCATTATTAAAATTAATAAATATTTCATACTAGTAATACAATCATATAAAAATAGGTATATATTAATAATGTAAAATTTTAATAGGCCAATCAGTCAAAAATAATATATAATATCACTTTTAAAGTAATTATTATTAATTATTATAAAAATTAATAAACTTGTTATATAGTAATTTTATTTTTATCAGTACATATATTATTTTTAACAATTATCTCAATAAATAATTAAGTCAAGTTGGGATATTTATGTTATATTTAATTAGTTTTTGACTTAAATAAGAAAATAAAAAAAAATTGTATCTAAGCTTTAAAACCAGAGGAAAAACAGAAGCTACTGAATCCATTAATTTGGGTCCGATTTTGAAAGGTGACTGCTAAAAAACAAGCCTTTTTTAGAACGCATATTTATACTTTATGTATACATTTTAAGATTGTAAAAAAAATGTAAACATTTTAAGAAGTCATAAATAAAAATTGTTTGAGTATATGTAGTACATTAAAAATATATTTATCTTTTTAATAATTTAAAATAACTAAATGTATTTAATTAGACTATTGACTTTAATTTAAGTCTAACTAATGTTAACTGAAATGTACTTTCACATATATTGAAATATGAGATTTTTTTGGCATTAGTAAAAAACAAAAGTACAACTAAGACACCATGAGTAAGAAAGAGGTGGGTATCAACAGAAGATACTGCAATGTTTAAGTTGGTGACTATTTTATCAGAATGATCATATATAATAAATGATTATTCACTATAATGACATTGGTTTGAATTTATTGTAATATAAGATGGGTTAAATTTTCTAGAAAGCAGCCTAAAGCTTCATAAAGACAATATTACTATTTCTTTGAGTAACCTTAGTCCATATCAATATTCAATGTTCACGAGGGCATTTTTAAAATCATGTGTTGACTTCATTTGTATCAATTGGATCTAAATTTTCTCATACATATAATCATGTCTTTCTATGAATTGAATTTTTATGTACACACATTGTTAGTATAAAATTGAAATTCATTATTAATATCATTTTAAAATAATTATTATAAAAATAAAAAAATTACACACGTGACAATTTAGAATTAAATGATATTATAATTTTTTTTATTTTTAAAAATATAAATTATTTTTTTCTTATAATTCTATCTAATATTTAATGAAATTAGCTAAGATGACAAAGTGAACACAACAAGACAATAAGAAGTTACAATGAACTAACTGAAAAATACAAAATATTTGAACTACAATTACCTAAAATATATTCTGATTGTATTGACAAAATTTGTGAATAAATTATTATTTTTATAACAACATTCAAAAGTAAAAAGAATGTACTTTGTATTCTAAGCAAATCAATGCCTTGTATATTGGATGGAAAAAAAAACTCACGCTAAATGTGAGTAAATTTAAAAAATATAATTGATATAATTAAAATTTAAGATATTAAAGTCACATTGTGTACTTAAAGATTATAGATGTGATTTTTTTTTAACCTTTACATCTATTTTATGAGCAAGTTTAGATATATTTTTAAGAAAATAAATAAGAAAAAAATAAAAAAAAAAACATTTTTAATAATTAAAATTAATTTATATATAAATTAATTTTTAAACTAAAAAAAAGTTCTCTTATTATCTGTAACTTGTAATAAGTTAATTTAATTTTTAAAAAAAGATATTTTTTTCTAAATAATTTTAAAGAAAATGATGAAGATAGTCCTATATTTCCATTTGTTTTTGTATTATAAAGCAGTTCACATTTGTTTGGATGACAAAAAAAAATCTTGATCCTATTAATTATGTTTTTATGTGGATGCAAACATTGTTCATATTATGAATAAATAGAGCTGACAAAAAGCAAAATCATTAAAGAGGAGGCAAAAGCAGAAATACCAAATGATGGCAACTGAGACCGGTCACCGTTTCCCCCGTCTTTGCTTTTATACCTTTTTTCATCTTTTTTCCATACATTGCGTTTATCGTCTTTCTTATCATCTCCTTCTATCATGTCTCCAACGATGCATGTCATCGTTAAATAACATATTAATCCATCTTTCATATACCTCTCTTAATATAATTTGTTTCATTTTTAATATCACAATTTAAATCTTAAATCACTATTACTTTTGTCAATGAATATTAATTTATCTCCATCCAGCTAAAGTTGAATCACTTTTATATATATATATATAAAATTGAAACAAATTAAAGTTTAAAGAATTAAATATAATTAAATTAAATCTAAATTCAGTTTATTATGATTTTTTTTTATTAGAATAGAAGTACGTAAAATGTCAAGAGTTATACAATAAATTATTGGAAAAATGATTTTTAATTAATTAACAATATAAAAATCTTCATACTTATGTTGTATATAAAAATTTAAGTTAGATCACGTCTTCATTATTTTTCTTTTCTTTTGAAGAATGGTAAAATAATTAGATAGTTCTAATACTACAATCCCAATTGCAAGCAGTTTCGCCAGAAGAAATGTAATGTTAAGAGAATCTATATCAAATCTTTAAGAACTTGTCTCAACCCACTTTCAAGCTAAAGCTGAATTCTAGAACAATAAAAATTGTCGTGAAATATTCCCTTGCATATATAAAATTAAAAGAAGATACAATTGATGAAATATAATTTATGATTATATTCATATAATTATTAAATCAAGGCTTCATATAATTCAATTTACTTATAAATATTTTATCAGAATTAAACATTTAAGTCATAATCAAGATCTCTAACTCAACTTATTTAATGATGTGATCATATTGTTATAAATATGTTGATATCATCTAATCCAAATAAATTTAATCTTAAAAATTTCAATCAATTTATTAAGATTATGAAAATTAGTAATAGGATTAATCAATTAAATTTTTTTAGAAATTAGCACTTCTCTGTGTTTTTTTATAAGATTCAATTAATAAATAAATAAAATTAATTAATTTAGTTAATAATATTAAATTTGACTTAAATGTATATATTTTTCTAAAATTATCCTTAACAATAATGAAACATACTTTTAGTTTTTTTTTTTAAAAAATTGTTTTAATTTTTTAATCTCTCTCATAATGAATATATTTATTGTTTTAATTTTTATTGGCAATGTATGTGAACAATCAAGGTAAAATTGTCAAAATATTTTTCATACAAGATAAACTTAATCTCCAAAAGAAACTAAAACACTAATATATTTCATTTTCTATTTATTGAAATTAAAAAAATTATAATTTAAGATATTTTTATGGAAAATATATGCATATATATATATATATGAGACATTCCTGATTGATTTTTATAGAAAAGAAAATTTAAATATCAATTTGATCCCTAAAAAAATAATATTTTTTAATTTTAATCCTTAAATTTTTTTTATTTTAATTATTTATATTTTTTTGTTTTAGTTTTGCTATCAAGTAATAACATTAAATGATGTTATAATAATAACTTTGACAATCTAGAGACTTATTATATCATTAAGAAGTTTGATATGATAGTAAGGTATAATTTTTTTAGTGAATTGTGCTTTTAAATATTTTTCTATTCAAAACAATTAATGATATTAAATTATTTAATAATAAATTTAAAAATATAGTAAATTATTAAACTATCAATATCACTCATATGTCATCATTTAAAGAACTACAAAGACTAAAATGAAAAAATTTATTTAATTGTAAAAACTAAAATAAAAAAATAATAATCTTCAAAGAATTAAAATATAAAAAAAAATTCTTAAAAACTAAAACCAAAATAATATTATTTCTTCTTATCTTTATTATAAAATAAACTTACTTTATATTTATTAAAAATTAGTTAATATCATTTAAACAAAAAAATATTTAAAAGATAATTTAATTAAATATAATAAAATTAGTTAAAATTTATCTATATTTAAAAACAATATATACATTTTTTTGTTATTTATATTTAAAATAAGATAAAGTATAATTTAACTATTCATAATATTAAATTTAATATTTATTGTAACTAATCTTATCATCAAGTTTTAATTAGGGCGGCAAATTCGGAATCAAATAAATGAACCTGACTTCTTTATTATATCATTTGTTAACCATTCATATAACTTTGCTTTACAATGTCATTCAACTTATAATGAGTGTTTCCTCCACTGATAAATCAAACTGTGTCATTAGTTTAGATGTGAAATTGCTACATGCTTAATGGCTAAGGCATAAATTAATATTTAAAATGAGGTATCATTTACCTCCTATACTTTTAAGTTATATAAAATAATCATAATTAAACAACACGAGGCTTAAACTCCACAGAAATTCAACAAATTTCTTAAAACTCATGATTCTTGGATTTTTGTCTCTTTTAAAGAACTCACTTGTAGAATTTTCCTGCAAGAACACCTGGCCTGTAGTTGAGAATCACATGAAGTATAGTACTTTTAACACTGTTAATATCTCAGCTTTAGATTGATTTTGTGATGGGGGAGTGGGCATTTTATTTGACGCCAATATGTATAATATATGTATCACCTGCACATGCATTCATGCACTAAGTATGGGGGAATTGGTATCCGTAGTATCCCACTACATGGAGGGTTGTTAGGACCCACAGTTATTTGACAAGTGCTCTCTTGACTTTTCTTCAATTATTCTTTTTTTATATTTTTATGAAAAACAAAGAAACTAAAATTTTAATTGTGGGGTTTTTTAATCCGTTCCTTAAACATATTTTAGATTTTGACTTGGATGAACTATAGGAAAGTCGCTAGTTTCATGTTTAAAATATTAGGTCATGGATATTAATTTATATATACTTTTATAGTAGAACATTGCAAGGGTATAATAATGTTGAATATCGAGTGAGTGTTGACAAATGGTGTTAGTGGGGACTTAAAACTTAGCCGAATAACTTGAATGGGGGGCATGCGCACTTATTTGGCTGTCCCAATGTGTGCCCTACACAAAGTCAACAGGGCACACACTTCATAGATTCATAAACCTTCTCTTATGGTATTCTCCAAAGGACCAAGGTGGTTGGTGTTTACGTTAGCATTGAACTCCAACCCTTTTTAAAGTGTAAAGGTATACTACTATGACAAATGCTATTATTCCACTACCACACACACTTTTTCATATATATTCTTTAATATTATTAAATCAAATTTATAAAAAAATCACTCATAAAAAGTGATATCATTCACAAATAACATTATCTCTTGGAAAGTGATTAAAGGTTTTATCATAAGTCTACACAAATAAAAATTATGTGTGAGGAGATGACAATTCATAAAATAAATTTCAGTTTTTTAAAAAATTATTTTTAACTCTCGATTAAAAATATCTCAAGTTCACCCATTTTTTTACATAGAAGAAAATTATAACAATTTGTAGGTCTTACTCAATATTTTGTAGTGTATTTATTTATTTCTTACATTATCATTCTTCAAAAATAATTTTGTTCAAAGTACATTTATATATAAAATATGGCTCCTGTCCTCTCGTAGAAATTTAAATCTTCATAATGTAAGGATGATCGTTTTGTAGTATATACTAGAAGAAAAATATATTATTAGCATTTCTCAATAGTAATATATGTTATAAGAAGAATGTGAGTAACGCATCCTTTATTATTGATAAAAAATTATTAAAAATTATAAAATTATAAATAAAATATATTAAATAAAAAGTGAGATTTATATTTTTAAATTTTTTTTAATAAATTTTAATCAATAATAATAATAATAAGTTTGTTGTATTGCTAATGAAAAATTTTCACCATACAATAGATTTTACAAACTGAAGTTTCATAAAATAATAAGTAAATTTTTGGTACAATGTACTACTTATAAATAATTATCACTTTCAAAATTTTGAAAGAATCTCATTTCACACAGATGCATACCAAGTTCAATCGATCACAAGGAAAACAGTTATATTTTGGCCATGCGTAGCACATACTATAAACATGAAATATTTCATATTAACATGCCTAACTTTATTGAAAACCCGATTTGATTAATTTTAGTGCCATTTTTTTTTTTCTAACATGTAAATAGAAGGAATGAGAAAGGATTTAAAAGTATAAATACTCACTCTGAACTCAAACTTACTCCTACTTCGATAATATTTAATTTATAACAAAATTAAACCATAAAGTTAAGTATATATGTTTACACTAATTAATAGTATGATTTGACTATTAAATTTCATACTTTTTATATTTTTTATTATTCATTTTATGTATTATTTAATTTAAAATTTTACTTAACATAAAATTTATTTAAAGAAAAAAATATGAAAGATAGGGGCAGGGTTTCCTTAATCCTTGCCGATGGAATAGGGTATTGTATTCAATTTTGAAGAGGTTATGCCCTGGCTCAATGACATATCTATATACAAAAGATGAAAATAGATATTGTTATATAAAATAAAATTTTCATATATAAGTTTAATGTCACATTGTTATGAGATGCAATTCTTTTAATTAATATTTTTATAAGCTTATTACATAATTTAATTGGCCTTTGTAAATGGCAATGAAAGTAACTGTCTAATCACCACTTTAGTTCGAAACTCATGAACAGTTATTATTAAAATGCAAAATTATTGTCTCATTTATATGTACATTTAACATGAAACAATTAGTATTAAGTAATAAATCAATGCAACTAATTTAAAAGAACTAAATTAATTTAAATATGTATACGAGTGAATTAATTTAAATGTACATATAAATGAGCAAGAGCAGAACTGTACATTGCATAACACGTTTCCAAGATTTACCTATAAACTGAACATACCTTTTGCTAAACCAGAAACTTTCCCATTATGCCACATTGTGAAGTTTCCTTATATTATTGAGACAGACACTATAGATATTATTAAATAAGAAATAGACACATAAATCAACAGATAATACAAGTAATTTTATATTAAAATATAACAAAATTACCCTCATTTTATTTTTATTTTGTTTATGTATCTTCTTCTTCTTTTTTTATCATTGAAGGACAGCGTTTGGTGTCTTTTTTTTTTTTTTCATTAGTACTTTGTTTATATTTTATTCTAAGTAAATTTTATCTGACATATCTAACGTTGGATAAGTATTAAATTCTATTAATTCTTTGGGGGGAATCTTTAAAATGAGCTCATTTTTAAAGATGCGACAGAGTATAATTACTTAAAAACTCAATGATTTAAAGTTATAATAAATTTAAATTAAATTAATATTAAATATATCTTGTTTATTTATTTTAGACTTTAACACATTTTTAAGACTGGTTTGTGTAATGTAATGTAGTTGGTTTGGATTCATGTTCCAATCATCACTGATGTGATTCAACTTAGAACCTAGCACGTAAAGAGAAGACAAAATTCATTTTAAGGACACATTGCGAATAAGAATGGGAATCCATACACGACTGCTTGGAAGCTTATGCTCAAATGTTCAGTTTGATTTGACTAAAATCTATATATTTATTTATTTATTTCAGATATATAAAAGTTCAAATGTAAATTACAAAAATAAAAAAATGTATTTTTATATAATAAAGTCTTATAATTTTTAAATCATGAGGAACAGAAAAAAAGAAAGAGAAATGTGTATGATAAATGATGTCATAAATAAATAATGTGGTAAAAAATATTATAAAACTTTTATATAATAAAAGTGACGTGTTAGTTTCTTTTATTAACTCACATCAATAAAATAAAAATATTTTTCAAAAGTAAAAGATAAATTCATTAAAAAAACTTTAATCAACGAGTACAGCATCCAACACCTTTTGAGGACTGAATTCAAATACGTTTGGTCGGTAATGTACTGAAAACGATAAGAAAGCGCGTTCATGCGGTTTATCTAAAGTACACCGTACACGGTCCAATGCACAGAGGAGATAGAGACTCTGGCAAATAATAAAAAATTAAATATTTTTAGTTTCTCCTTTTATTCTAACTTTTTCAGCATCTCGACATGATGAATGAGATGAAATGTTATTTCCTTCCCACAATGAATCCATTCTTAATACATGAATAGAATTTCATTAAAAGGTAGTGACAATATAAAGTTTTCAATATTCTCATTCAATTATAGATTGTAACTAATGTATAATAAAATTACTATTTTTAATACTTATTTTTAAAATCATGTTTAAGTTAAATTTTAATGGTCGACATGTAAAAATCTTATAGTCAGGATAGTACGTAAAAATTAAAATACAAATTCATAAATTTCAAATGAAATTAAATCTTTGAAAAATAATATCTATTCTTTTTTATTTATTTATAACAAGAATAAAAACTAAATTTAAGATCTTATGTATTTATTTCATCTTCTATCACTATGTCAACCCTAATGCATTTATAATATTTATTCTTTAAGCGTTTGTTTGGTAGACATAAAATAATAAAAAAGAGAATGGAAGATAACATAATTCAACAAAAATACATAGATTCACTTGATTTGATAGAATTAAAATAATCTTAAAAAATTTAAATTTATGTGGAATCGAGTGTATAACATTTCCACAATCACATGAATAAAATAGAAGGAAACTTTACATAGCTTACAAAAATGACCTTGTTCTCAATACTATGTAACTTTCACATCTCCTCTATTTGTTGACGTTAAACTACATGTGAAATACAAAATGTCATATAATTGATTATGACAAGACCGTAATTGATTATATGATAAAAATAAACAAATTTCATAATTAATTATGTTGTCTGTTTTATGTATTTAATTTTTAAAAATCAATGTAACTTCAAAAAAAAAAATACAAAGGTAACAAAGGATAAAAACAATATTTTTATTTTATATTAATTCTTCTTTTTTTTTTCTTATCTATTTAACAACTTTAACTCAAATATTTTATCCCTATTTTTATTCTATTTCTCTTTAATCAAATAATTTCTGTTTTCATTATATTTTTCTTTTTTTTTCATCTAACTACTTCCTCTCCTTCCATTTATTCTCCTCTATCAAACATAGCGTAAGTAAAGTAGGTAAAGACCCGTTCATAACGTGGACAAATAAATGATAGTAAGAATACACACATTATACGAGGAGAGTTAAATAACAATAAAACAAATGTTACTATAATTTTTCTTCTTTTTTTTTTCTTTTTTTTTTCTTTTTTTTGGTTTGATGGTGCCCATGAAGCTGAAACTAGACTGACTGAAGAGTGTGACGGGCATAAGAACAATGATTAAGTCTTTTTTTCTAAATAGAACAATCATTAAGTAATATCCTAAGTAACAGTTGTTTTAATATGGTAATTAGTTTGATTCTTTTCTTTAATTTATAATGGATTATGTTCTACCTACTCTATTGCACCTTTGCTTATCTTGTGCATGTTACCAGCATCATAACTGTTGTTCTTTTATAAGTTGGATAGAAGGGAAGGAAGTGAACTTTTTCAATTCCAGGTCGTGCATGCCTTGCAAAATTAACGGGCCATTAGTAAAGTAATCAAAGTTAAAGTACATATGATGGTGAAAAGCTTTTGCATAATTATTCAAATAGAATATAGCTAGGATACGTTTTTCATGGTGAAAGGATATAGCTAGCATACTAATTAAGCTAACATATACCAAATTGATAAACATTATAGAACTCACTACGAAAAGGAAATAAGGAAAATTTCTGCTTTGTTAATTAATCTAGCAAGGCATCTTTGAACTTGTACCTATTTTGGTATGGCAACATTGAAACAATTGGACAATCAATTGCGTCCTAATTCCGTACCCTTGATGCTCTAGCTGCCATAAGTACAACCATATTCCTATCAACACGTTTTGCAAAAATCTCTCAAATATTGGTAGTTGTCAAGTGAAAAGAAAAAAATGAGATGAACACTTTAGAACATACATGCAAAATTTAGACAAATATATAGACATGCGTGCACATACAGGTCCATTTGCATATGCAAAATTGAAAGATTCCGTGTGAAATAGATTTTCTCAAGACTTGATGATAAAATGCTAGTTGCTTGTCAATTATTAATATTGGTCATCATTTTCCCATGATATGCCATTATTCATGAAAGTGAGATGTTTCTTTGAGAAAATGACTAGTCTTATTTTAGAGATAGAGGTGATCAATTGAATGTGTTTGTGTATGAAGGAATCTCCCATGTGGTGTTGAAAACACCTTTTACATTTCAATGTGACAGGACATTCTGATTAATTAATACCTATGACTAAACATTATATCTAACTATTTGTTATGTTCAATTTATTGTAGCTATAATATAAGACCTCAATCATGTCCTTGTCCACTATAAGTTTGTTAAGACTTAATGTGCATGTTTTGTTAGTACATAAGACATCCATTCCAACTATTATTCAATGGCAGTCACTCTCTTTATTATGGCACCGTGCACAGAATAGACCCACCATACCCATTAGCTTAATTGCAAAAAGAAATATAATAAAAGCTTAAAAAAATTAAATTCTTATCTTATGAAAGACATTGAAATGTTGGAATCAATGTACTAAGCATACATAGCATTGCCAACCTGCTGAGACAACTAGTGTGAAGTGTACAATGGAAAAAAAAGATGCAGCTTAAAGTAGAGAATGAAAACAAAATAGCCAACAACCATTTAATTTACCATACTAGATAAATTTCTGCATTGTGATCTCTTAATAGCCAAATTTCTTTGGAAAACAAAAATCAAAATAAAATACACGTCACTCACTAATAATCAATTTCCATTCGCATTCTTCCTTGTTTATGTGCATAAATTATTTACAATTCTTCCACTTTCTATATCTACAATTTTTTTTACAAATTTCACCCATTAACCAGGGCTTCTAACACAATCCAACACTTCATAAAATTAATTTAACCATAATATAAAGCAAACAAATGATCTAAATCATAAAAATAAGCAATTTTTAACTCTTTTTTTGTAACTTATGCACTCACCAAATTACGTATCTCCCAAAAGAGAGTAGAGGACAAAGAAAGAATGGATAAAAAGGTGCCAAAAGATGAGTAGTACTATATGCATGAGATATTTTGTCGCATAGTGCTTTGGTTGGAGCAGAAATTAGAAATCACAAATGGTGGCTGGTCATTGATGGCCCCTATGGCGTTGTAGGAGCAGAAATTGGTGGTAGGTAGGGGCTCTATCACCAGTGGGTCAACCAATTAAGCATGTTCATGGTGGTGCATAGTTGCATTAGAAAAAGGATGAGGGTTTGTTGATGAACAATTGCATGATTGTGTGTGAAGTTATGGGGTCATGTGGGCATGCATCACGGTCGCGACCTAGATTGTGAAGAAAAGATTAACAAAACTTGTTAAGTTGTTTAAAATTAAAAGAAAAAGAATCTTTTTATATCAATTTCAATTTAGTTAGAATGTTTTATCCGAAAACTCTTTTACACTTTCATTCAAGTGTAGATTCATGTTATGTGTATTTATAGTAACATGTATGACATGTTGACTTTTATCTTAACAAACTAATTATTAAGTTTAATTAAATTTTTAACCCTCAATTTTTTTTTTAAATGTCAATTTTTAATTTTTTAGATATTTTATTAACTTTTAATTTTTTATTAATTTTTGTTAGTATTTTTAGTTTTTGAATTAAAATGAATTCATTAAGTACTGATATAAAATAACTTTTCACAATATAATATATGACACTCATATGATATAAATGATCGATTTTTTACTATGACACTCATATGATATAAATGACATGTGACACCACATAGAAGCATTATGTGACATTTTCTTATAATGTCACATGACATGACATTATATATCATGTGACATTACAAGAAAATATCATGTGTCAACCTTGTGGATGTGTCATATGACATTTTTATATGATGTCATGTGAATTATTTTTTGTGTTGATTTTTAGTCCTAACAAAATTTTAAAATTCAATATTTAATTCTTGTAAAATTTTTACTTTTCGATTTTAGTTATTAAAATATTTTAATTATTCAATTTTAGTCCCTCAAAAATTTAAATTCTAATACTTAGTCCTTAACTAATTTGTTATCCTAATTTAGTCATTTGTAAAATATTTTATTTTTTTCTTTATTCGTGCTTATATCACTAATATTACTCAAATCATAATTAGTGAATAATAATAAAGATGAAAGTGAAACTATGTGACCCAAACATCAATTCAACTAATTTAGACTCATTAAAAATATTTTGAACATGTCTAACTTGTAATTCACTTCAATGAAAGTGTAGTTTGACTTTAAATTTAGAACATTAACAATATTTTTATAATGAATATTCATTGATTGGTTATAGTTAACTTTAGGCTAAAAAATTATAAAATAAAACAAAAAATTAATAAAAATAACTAAATTAAGACAACAAATAAATTAAGAACTGAAAATTATAATTTAAATTCTTTAAAGACTAGAATTGAACAATAAAAGTTTTAATGAACATGTTTTAATATTAGAGACTAAATATATTAACAAAAAATTAATGAAAGAGTAAAATTTGATAAAAAAAAATTAAGAATGAAAAATTAACATTTAAAAAAGTTAAAGAAATAAAAAATTATTCAACACTAATTAATATTTTGGCCTGTTACATTTGAAGTATGCATGTAGTGTGCAACATAGGTTCATAATTGAAATATGGTTAAGATGATTAATATTTAAAAGTCGATTCGAGTTTCTTAGGTGGTTTCCTCTGCATATGTATATCGTTCTCACTATTTCTTTTTTTAGTCAAATTTTAAAGAAAGTGAATGATGTAGAAAATATCAGTATCCCATATGGAATAATAGTTTTGAAATTCGAAATGAATTAAATACTGTTTGCTTCAATCATGTGTAACTACGTTTTCATCTCTCCATCGTATTTTAGAAAAATCAATAAATGCTTCAATTCAATATATGATATTATGCATTAATCCAATTCTTTACCAGTTACCACATTTTGTGTTTTTTTTTTTGTTTTTTTTTTTAGGTG
This sequence comes from Pachyrhizus erosus, assembly GCA_026544285.1. NCBI lineage: Eukaryota > Viridiplantae > Streptophyta > Magnoliopsida > Fabales > Fabaceae > Pachyrhizus > Pachyrhizus erosus. Next base: position 15,812 of record JAMLFT010006147.1, read on the forward strand.
AGGTTGAGTTTACAGTAGTGGATAATATAAAGTCCAATGACAGAATGGGCTTTTTCATTTTTGGAACATTCTATTTACACTCCATGTTTGTTAAGTACATACTATCCTCTTTTTTTATATTTTTATTATTAAATATATTTTTTTAAATCTTATTTTTACATTCATATATTTGTTATTCTTAAAAATTTTATTTCATGATACCTTTACTATTTTTTAAACCCTAATTTTAAACTTTTTCTTCATCCTTATATTTATTATATAGTACAATATTTTTCGTCAAAATTACATCTTTTGTGTGATATCATGTATCAAGGTGCATTAATCATTAATTTCATATGTTATTTATTATAAATGAAAATTCATGTTTTTCAAAACACTTAGTTTTGATGGTGACTCCTCATTTAACCTTCCAGTTCCATGTGTCCAATGTATCTCTTAAACTCCAAGACTGTATTCAAATAAACAAGTGTCCACATCAATGATTTTTGAGACACAACATGATAAAATACATGTACATAAATTTATTTTTTGTTATTAAATACCTAAAAATGACTTTCTAAAATAACATATATCAATTCTAAAAAAATCATTTTTTAAACTATGTGTTATAATTTTATAAATGTATTTTTAAAAATTAATATATATTATTTTGAAAAGCTATTTTCGATACCATGTGTT
>JAMLFT010006148.1:0-16488 GCA_026544285.1 Pachyrhizus erosus
ATAGTTAAGTGTGTTTGTTATGTTCTGAACAATTTTTAATATTTAAATAAAATGCGTGTTAAAATTTTAGTCGTTACTGATATCAAATATACTTTCTAGTTCAATTTGTGTAATTTTTTACAATTATTTTACCAAAATACTTTTCTAGCCAAAAATTAACTTGAAAACTAAAGAAAACTTACAAAGTCATTTCCTTTGGTTTAACCTTAGACATAATCCAATAACTAGACCAAAAGTTCCACCAAAGTAAAAATAGCAAACAATTTTTAAATGCAAAAAATTTTACACATCATGAAAGGTCTTGAAACCTATTTTTCAGAACATTTTTCCAATATTCAAATAAAACCAAAAAAATTATTAAAAATATTTCAAGCTAACATACTTAACTTTCACTTACACACAACATAATTTAGTTTTTTCCACTTTTTAAAAGTTTCCCAAAAGGATTAATGTTGTACTTTTTGCACCCTAAAGATAACACCTAGACCTTTCTAAGAAGATAAAAACCTAACCCTAACTCAATTTTCACTATTCCCAGTAAATAAATCTTTACGGATAATTTTCTAATGACACGAGTCAATAGTGCATGAATTCCCTCGAGATTCTAAACAATATTTGAAAATGTTTCTAATCTTCAAAAACTAATGAAAATACATGGTTGGAAAGCTAATTGTGTCTAGTTTCTAGATATGCAAAGAAATCATAGTGTAGATGAGTCAGTAGGCAAGGTTCAATAAACATCAAGTTTTGCTAGCCCAAAAATCGAAGTTAGAAAGGACATATTGCATATTGAATCCAACTTATTTACTAAGCTTATTTTCTAGAAGCTCCAAAAGATGAAATGTGTATTTTCGTGTCTATTTCATTGAAAACAAGCTTGAAATAAATCAATCAGTTAGATCAAAAGATATGTCCAAAATGGTGACACATGCACATGTAGGAAGTTAAGTTCTACTCACAATCTCCTATTCTTTGGCCATACTAGAAAAATCTAAAAAATTTGGGCAGAGTCTCCTTTGTTTAAGGATCATCCTTAAGGATCAAAAACTTAAAAATAAATGAGAAGAAGAATACATGGAGCCCAACAAATGAGTCAGTAAGCACAAGTTCCATAAACATCAAGCCTTACCAACCCAAAAATCAAAGTCAGAAAAGACATATTGCATTCTTGATCTGACCAATTTATTGAACTTATTTTCCAAAAGCTCCTAAAGATTAAATGTTTATTTTCATGTCTATTTTCATTGAAAACAAGTTTGAAACAAATCCATTAATTGGATCAAAAGATATACCCAGAATGGTGACACTTGTACATGTAGGAAGTTAAGTTCCATCCATGCTCTCCCACTCTTTGGCCATAAATAAAATAGCAAATAATTTTAGAAAAATCTATAAAAAAAATTGGCAGAGTCTCCTTTGTTTAACAATCATCCTCAAGGCTCAAAAACTCAAAAATAAACAAGAAGAATAACACATGAAACCAAACAGATTTATCTAATAGAGGCAACAATGAAAGAAAAGATAATGAAAACTCATTTTTCAAAGGCATACAAAGGATTTTCCATGGTTAAAAGGAACATGCAATGCACGAAAATGATTTTCCAAACTTCAACCAACTTCACTTCACAACAAGACATCATCCTTACCAAAAGAAATGGAAGAGAAAGCTTAAAAGATTAATAAGATTCCCAAGAAGAATTGAAACAAAAAATTGGGAATTTAAGGGTTATGGTTTGGGAATCAATTAAAATGGAAACTTTTGAAAATAAAAACAAAGAAACTTGGAGGACAAGGCTCCACAAACAAGATTTTTTGATAAGCCTAAGGAGGATTGCTACAAGAACGAAAGAATTCTTGATAAGATCAACAAATATAAGGAAGAACCCTAACAGATCTAAAACTCACAAAAAATATCAATTAATCATGATCTCCTCATTCTAAATTTCCAAAAGGTTTAATAAAAACTTAGTTTATGGGTTTTCCTTATTTGGAAGTAAATAAAAGAAAATGAAAATCTCAATATCACATGCAAAACTAGTTTGCCCTCATGGACAAGTGCAAACAAAATATGCTTACGATCTTGGGTTCTGATCTTAGCATTGAGCAAATTCTTTTATTTTTACAACACCTTTTACCAAAAACACTTTAGAACTTAAACATAGAAAAAGAACCAAATCTCCTAATTGGACTTCCTAGTTCTCCAAGCATGCTATACATGTAATCATTATAGTACTCTCCATGTATAATTATAGTATTCTCCATGTGTTGAGCATTTGATAGTTGGACCTCTAGTAGATGTGTCATCTTATGATGTACCTCTAATAGATGTGTCACCTTGTGTTGCACTGTCTCATGGACCTTTCTAAATTTGCCTCTAGTCATGGATCCACCTAAGTCTTAAATTAGGTCCTAGTCTTGATCCTTCTTGTCATGGGCTTGGACTTGTTGATCATGGGTCTCCTTCTCATGATGGGCTTGGGCTTGTTGATCATGGGTCTCATAAGCTTGGAGTTTGATGTCCACATCATTCCCTCCCTCTTGAGAAAGATTTGACCTTAATTTAAAGCTTCATCATCTACATTAAAAAGAGACAAGTCATAAACATTGAAAGTAGAACTTACACCATAATCACTTGGAAGATCAATTTTGTAGGAATTGTCATTGATCCTTTCTAGCACTTGGAAAGGTCCATCCCCTCTAAGATGAAGTTTGGATTTTCTTTGTTCAAGAAACCTTTCCTTTTTCATATGTATTTATACCCAATCTCTAGGTTTAATATAATTTTCTTCCTTCCTTTATTGGCTTGCTTGGCATAGGCATCAATCCTTTTTCTCAATTTGTGCTTTTACTTGCTCATTAGCTTCTTCACATAGTTAGCCTTAGCCTATGCATCTTTATGCTTAAAAACAATAATGTTAGGCATTGGTAACAAATACAAAGGAATTAAAGGGTTGAATTCATACACAATTTTAAATGGTGAACAATTTATAATGCTATGGACAAATTGTATGCATACTCAATATGAGATAAACAAATTTTCCAAGACTTCAAATTTTTCTTTAAAATAGTCTTAAGCAAAGTACCCAATGTCCTATTCACTACCTCAATTTTCACATCAGTTTGGGGATTCCAAGTAGTGGAAAATAACTACTTGGTACCTAACTTACCCCACAATGTCATCCAAAAGTGACTCAAGAATTTGGTATCACTATCAGTCACAAGGCTCTTAGGTAGTCCATGAAGTTTCACTATCTCCCTAAAAAACAAATTAGCTACATAGAAAGCATCATCAATCTATTTACAAGGAATAAAATGGGTCATTTTTTAAAATCGATCAACAACCACAAAAATTGAATCCTTTCCGTTTTGAGTCCTAAGAAGTCCTAATACAAAATCCAATGAAAGATCAAGCCATGGACATTCAGGAACAAGTAAAGGAGTGTATAAACCATATGGTTTCACTTTTAATTTGGCTTTCCTACAAGTAATGCAATTCCCACAAAAGCTTTTGCACATCTCATTTCATATGCGGCCAATAAAAGAGTTCATGCAATATTTCTAAAGTCTTTTGAACCCTAAAGTGTCCTATTAGCCTTCCCTCATGTGCTTCACTCACTAAGAGATTCCTAATAGAAAACTTAGGCACAAACAATCTTTTCTCCTTTAACTAATATCCATTATGCCTAAAGTAACCATTTTTGCTCAAAGTCTCACAAGCAACATATATTTCAGCAAAGTTATAATCAATTTCATACATTTCTTTCAAAGATTCAAGTCCAAACAATTTAGTTTCAAGAGTAGAAAGTAATGCATGTCTCCTAGATAAAGCATCAGCTACAATGTTCCTTTTCTTATGCTTTATTAAATATGGAAATTGTTCTAAAAAACTATACCCATTTTTCATGTCTTTTATTTAACTTTTCTTGGCTTTTTAAGTACTTTAAGGACCCATGATCACTATGGATTACAAATTCCTTAGGTAAGAGATAATGTTGCCAAGTTTTCAAAGCTCTTACTAAGGCATACAATTCCTTATCATAAATGGGATAGTTTAGGGTAGCCTCATTTACCTTCTCACTAAAATAAGCAATTGGATGACCTTCTTGAATTAAAACAACTCCAATACCCACATTAGATACATCACAATCAATTTCAAAAGATCTTGCAAAATTCAGTAATGCAAGAATGGGTGCATTAGTCAATTCACGTTTTAGAGCAACGAAGGTTTTTTCTTATTTCTCTCCCCATTTATACCCAATATGCTTTCTAACAATTTCATTCAAAGGTGCAGCTAGGGTACTAAAATCTTTCACAAATCTTCTATAAAAACTAGCCAAGCCATGAAAACTTCTTACTTCACTGACATTTTTGGGGTTAGGCCAATCTTGTATGGCCTTTACTTTTTCTTAGTCCACTTGAACCCCTTGAGCACTCACAACAAAGCCTAAGAACAATCTGGTCAATGCAAAAGGTACAATTTTCAAGGTTACCATACAATTTTTCTTTCCTAAGCACTTTTAGAACAACATACAAATTATCAACATGCAATTAAAGAGTAGTATTATAAACCAAAATATCATCAAAATACACCACAATACATTTGCCTAAGAATTCTCTCAAAACATGGCTCATTAATCTCATGAAAGTGCTTGGGACATTAGTTAGCCCAAATGGAATTACAAGCTACTCATACAATCTATATTTTGTTTTAAAGGCATTTTTCCATTCATCCCCTTCCTTAATTCTAACTTTGATGGTACCCACTTTTTAAATCAATTTTTAAAAACACACTGGCACCATACAACTCATCCAATAAATCATCTAACCTGGGAATGGGGTGTTTATAATTGATGGTGATGTTATTGAATGCCCTACAATTTGTACACATTCTCCAAGATCCATCCTTTTTAGGCACCAAAATTACTAGGACAGCACATAGGCTCATGCTCTCTTACGCACATCCCTTGGTCATCAATTCCTCCACTTGAGCTTGGATCTCCTTGATTTCTTGAGGGTTGCTTCTGTAGGTTGTCCTATTGAGAGAATGTGGGTTACTTCCATTGGAACCACATCACACAAGACCTTATCAATGTAGGATCCCATGGATAGATTCACCTTCACTTGCTTACTCACAAGTACTTCTCCATCTTCACTAAGTCATTGAAGTTTGTATGGCTTAAGGTGTGATTTTGTCTCCAAATTCAACTTGGTAACTAGCCTAAAACTAGCTTACATTAGTGCAGCTCCCTCCATCAACTATAGGTGAGCAAATCCTTCCTTGAATGGCATATTTAGTGTGAAAAATATTTTCTCTTTGAGATTGATCCAAGGCTTGAATTTGGCTTCCCATGAGTCTCCTAATCATCAAAAAGTCATCGTCCATGGCACCTACTTCCTTCATGAATTCTTCCTCCTCGTTTTCACTAGAAGACTCACTATCTACATCACCATTTTGTAACAAAATCATATTCCTCTTGGTTGGGCATTTAGAAGCATAATGTACTCTCCCTAAGCATTTGAACACTTCACATTACTTGTCTTCCTTTTAAGGGGTGACGTATTGGACCTCATAGGTGGCTTCCCATGTAAAGATGTGGCTAAACTTAATGAAGGCCCTTTATCCTTCACGACTTTATCCCTCCAATTGTCATTATTGTTGTTATTAGAACTCCTCCTCGTGGTTCCTTTCCTTTTGAGTTGTTGTTCTACTAGGATAGCCTTATGCAACAAATCCTCCATTTCAACATATTCTTGCAACTCCACAACATCCCTAATATCATGATTTAACCCACTCAAAAACCAAGTCATAGTACCTTCATTTTCTTCATTGATTTTGGCCCCAATCATGGTCACCTTCATCTCCTTAAAATACTCCTCCAAACTCCTATTTCCTTGTGTTACCATTTGGAGTTTTAATTACAAATCCCTATTATAACTTATAGGCACATATCTCTTTCTCATAATCCTTTTCATTTTTGTCCAAGACTCCACCATAGGTTCTTCATTTCTAACTCTCTCCCTTTGATATTTGTTCCACCAAATCAAGGCATAATTTGAAAATTCAATTACTTCCAATTTCATTTTTTTCTCCTCATTATAATCACTAAAAGAAAATACGTGTTCAATTTTAAACTCTCACTCCAAATAAGCTTTTGGATCACTTTTTCCATTGAATGAGGACATATTTAGCTTGATCCCTTCAAGTCTAGGCTACCTTTTTTCTGCTTTATTCTGTCTTTTTCTCCTCCTAACTCCCTATCGATTTTCATAATTTTTTTGTTGTGCTTGTTCTATTTGATCCAACCTCCCATGGAACCCATCACTTTATTGCTTCATTAGCCTCTCTAAATGTTGACTTAAGGCTTGCATTTGGACTTATGAAAGTCCAATTGATAGTGTTTCTCCTCACATACTTAAGAAACTAATTTAGAAATAACAACAAAATTTAAACCTCTAACATTTCTCTCACGTGTTTACACTCCACTCATGTTTCACACAATAATGACTTTTCTTTAAATGTTCACTCTTAACTTTTTCTGCTTGTTCTCTAACTTAGGGTTCTTACAAGAATCAACCAATCTACAATCAAGAATCATCTTTAAGGGTAGCAATCACAAAGCTTAAAATAGAATTTTAACACCACAAAAGAGAAGTAGCAAAAAACAATTTCACTACTAATAAACAAACAAGAAAAAAACAAAGTGTATAGGAAAACAAAGATTAGAGAAGACACTTGAAACATAGAAATTTTATCAAACATGTGTTATGCATTGAATTTAAAGAAGATCAACTACTATATATATATATATTTTAACTGTTTTCTTTTTTTATCTTGTTCTTTCATTTTTTTTACTTGACAAAATTTCTATTCCAAAATTAAAAGATCATAGACTTTTTTTTTTAAATTTCTTCCTTTTCTATCTTGCTCTTCTTTTCTTTTTTTACTTGGTAGGATTTTTGTTCCAAAACTGAAAGATCACAAACTCAAAGCAACGTGCAAATAAACAACAACAAAAGTAAAGCAAAAAATGAACAACACCAATTATGAACAGTAATGATGAATAGTACCCATGAACAAGACGGTGAACAATACGCATAAATAGGACAATGAAATCTTGCTATGATACCAAATGATAAGATTCCCAAGAAGAATTGAAAACAAAACATTGGGAATTCAAGGATTAAGGTTGGGAATCAATTGAAATTTGAACTTTTGAAAATAAAACAAAGAAACCTGAAAGGCAAGGCGTCATAAAACAATATTGTTTAATAAGCATAAGGAGAATCGCCACTACAATAGGAGAATTCTTGATAAGATCAAAAGATGTAAGGATGAATCCTAACATAACTAAAACTCTCAAAGAATATCAATCAATCATGATCTCCTCATTCTAAATTCCCAAAAGGTTTAATACAAATTTAGTTTACGGTTTGCCTTATTTGAAAGTAAATAAAAGAAAATGAAAATCTCAATATCACATGCAAAACTAGTTTGCCTAAGTGGATAAGTATGGGCATACTATGCTTGTGGTCTTGGGTTCTAATCCTAGCATTGAGCAAATTATTTTATTTTTACATCTTTTACCAAACAAACTTTAGAACTTAAATAAATAGAAAAAGAACTAAATCTCTTAATTAGACGTCCTACTCTCCAAATATGTTATACATGTAACCATCCCAATATTCTCCATGTGTTAAGCTTTTGACAATTAGACCTCCAATAGATGTGTCACCTTATGTTACAATGCCTCTTGGGTCTTTCTAAACTTATCTTTAGTCATGGGTTCACTTAAGTCTTGAATTGGGTCTTGGTCTTAATCCTTCTCGTCATGGATTTGGGCTTGCTAATCTTAGGTCTCCTTCTCATTATAGGCTTAGGCTTATTGATCATGGATCTGATGAGCTTGGGCTTTGATGTCGACATTAGAGATTATGGTGTTTTGGTCTAACAAAAGAGCTTGGTGACTTGGAGCTTATTTTCGATTTATTGCTTGAAAAACAAAGAGAGAAAATGGGTTGCAATAGCTTGAGTGTTTTGTGACTGTGGGAAGTGTCTAGAAATTTTCATGCATGGTTTTCAATAAAAAGAAAAGAGAGAGTGATAGTTAGTGGGATTGAGTTTAGGAAATTTAATTAATGTTGAAATGATGTTTTGGTAGTGATAAGATTTGTTTTGTGATTTTGTGATGTTTTTGGGTGAGTGTGTGAATGTGGGTAGTTGTGTGGTTAGTGGTCAATAGGTTGTTGCTACATGACTCCCCTTTGTGAGACACACTTAATTTAAAAAGATTTATAAAAAAACGTGAAATAAACTATTTTTGTCGATTTTTGACTAATTTTTGTCTAATATCACGATTCATTTTTTTTTATTTTCCTTCTCTTATAATATGATTTATTTTGTCTTTCTAATAGATAGATTAAAATAATCTAAGTTTTAATCCAAAATTTTAAGTTTTATCTAATGAATTTTTACTAATGAAAATTGATTAGTAATTTTTTCATCAAAAAGGATAAAATTATTCAATTAAAAATTTGTTTATCTTTAATAATTGAAACCTCATATATTTATTTTATTTTTAATTTCTTAAAATTAATTAAAATATTTATCTATAAAATTTTATTTGATAGATAAAATTCATTATACAATTATACATAAGACAAACAATAAACTAACTTATGTTAGGAATTTAATTTTCCAAATTACACATGCACAACCAAATTTTTCATCAATTAATTAAATTATATATTTTAAATATTTATTTTATAATTTTTTTTTAAAAAAATTTAACTAATCAAAATTAATTTTCAGTTTAATTAATTTTAAAGTATTATTTTATTATTATTATTATCTAAAAATAATTCAACTCAAAAATCTAATAAATTAATAAATAAATACAACATACTTATAGCTGGATTGAAATTTTAAAATGCAACATATATCACATGATAAATAAATATTTATCTTCGTGTAGGTCTTTTAAACTCAATTTAAAAAATAAATTAAATTTTATGATATCTTTAATTACATAAAAAATATTTGCACATTAATTTTTTTTAAAATGCAGTTTTATAAAAAAAAAAAAAAACTTAGATTACTCTTCTAATTCTAATTTACAAATTCAAATTTATAAACTTTTATCTAAACACGTAAACAGTAATTCGTCGGCCAAAAATAGTTTCATTCACTATAAATATTAGTCAAATCCGTCTATTAACTATGCTGCCTTTTAAGTTTGCCGGTGTAGGTTAAATGTCGGGTTCTTAAGTTGTGCAGTGTAAATAAGAAAATCCTCCGAACCCTCCTTACCAGTGGATCGTCGTGTTGATTGTGAAGCGAAGGCATGGGGTTGACGAATTTCGTGTTAACGGTGGCGGGTGTAAGCGCCGTCATTCTTCTCCTTAGGAGTGATGTCAAGCAATCTGCGACCGTTTTCAGGCGCAACGTCAAGCACATTCGCAACTGGCTCGAAGAAGAAACCGCCGCTTCTTCCAAGTGAGCCCCCCTTTACTAACTACCTATATTTCTCTCTTCTTGTTCAGTTGTTTGTGTTAAAGATTGAGTTTTGGGTACTGGGTACTGAGTTACTTCGCTTTTTCTTGTTCAAGGGTTGATCCGTTTTTAGTTTTTTTTTTTCTTTTTTCTTTTTGAGTTTTGTATTGGGGAGAATGGGAAGGTGGGTTTTGGAGTAGTGAAATTTTAATTATGAGATTGGGCGTAAAGCGTTGATTAAATGATTTAAATGGTTTGGGTTTTGATGGGTTAGTAAGGATGTGCCTTTGGGTGAGATTAGCGTAGCCACAAAGAGGACGAGGAGAGAGAGCGTAGAACTGATGGCAAGTGGGAACACCCATTTGTGCTTTGCAAATGATGATGATGATAATGTCTCTGGCGCATGTAATGGTTCTTCTATATCTTCCTAGTTCTGTGGATTTCACTTTCTGGTTGGATGGGTGTGAGAATCCGAGTAAAAGAACCCCTTTGGAGGATTGCTATCAGAGCTTAGTAATATAGAATTTAGGTTGGAAAGAGAAAGAAACAGAAAGACAACCTATAAAAGCCTAACTAACTAAAATTCTTTTCTTATTTATGTTTACGTATCACTTAACTGAAGAGATTAGACCCCTAAGTTGGCCCAAGTTGTGACCCATTGGAAGCCATATTCCCCTTCATCAACTCGCATGCATATTGGTTACCTTAAGAGTTTTTGAGAGTTTAAGGCTCATGCTTAATAACAGTAAGGCTCATGGTAACTGAAGCATTTCAAGCAAGAAGTAAATTCTAGCTTTACAGATCATCTTGGTATGGCATGGAGAAGAGGTAGGAGGAGGATATGCTTCATTAAAGCTTAGTTTTAATGACTTTAACTTAATTAAGATGATTGCATTAGTTGCCATTTTTCCCTGCTGCATGTCTTTTAGTTTGCATATGGGACTTGAATATAGAAAATAGAAAATCTAATTATTAGAAAAGTGAGATGAGATGCAAGTTACTCTAACTTGATGAGGCCAAACGTCATAGAGTTCAAAATAGAGAAGTAGAGTGCCATAGAAAAGCATTCTGTAATTGATTGAATTAAAGATGCAATTGGCATTGTGTATGAACTCTATTTATAGAGAGTATTAGAATTAGCAAATGCTACTAACAAACTAATTACTCTCAACATATGGAACTTGAATATAGGAAATCTAATTGTATATACATGTTGCCTTTTTTAGTACAATTGTTTTCTGTATGTGGAGCTTACAGGACACGGTGCACAGACCTGTGGGAAGGTTTGGAGTTTGATTTGTTTGTGTACTCTGTTTATTTATTTTCTTATGAAAAATTTAATGTGCATTTTTCCCATTTGACGTCTACATGACTGTTGTTGATTTGGTTGAGAAATAATTTTTCCTATTGGATTATGTATGAAATTTCGAAGAGGAGCCCTTGAGTTGATTACAGTGTACTCATGTTGACTTATTGTTTTAAAGGCTCTATTTTGTACAAATTTTGGAAGATTCAAGTTGAATGACCTTAAATGGAAGACAAAGATTTGATCACATGTTAGGGAGATTAAGGAATTAAATCTTATTCAAAGAACTCTGCATCATTTCAGTCATACTCATTAGAACAAAAGGATACCCAAACATTTGAAAAGTACAAATTTTTAAATTAAAGAATTATAGTTAGTAATATGAAAGTAGCAAAATGACAGTTAAACCTTGCATGTGTGATCTTGGAGGAAGAAATATAAGAAGTGATTAGTTACTGAAGATATAGGCTAATAATTCAAATGTAGGGTGGCTATTTTGGTGTGGGCGTGTGGGCATGAGCTGTAATCTCATGAGCTAGTAAGTGTGTGTGAAACAATATGGTTGAGATTGAAATACAGAAGGACAATAGTTCTCTATGGCAATATCTGTTTCTTTTAAAAAATCAATTAACATGGAATAGGCTAAAGTAAGAAAACAGAATAGCCATGACCATTGTAACTGTCCATATCTTATATTTTAAGATGTATAATAAATTTCAAATTTAAGCAAAAATAGGATGAGTTATAATAGATCCCAAACTAACACACCATATGTCAAGTATATATAGTAATAGTAATAATAATATATACCGCATTTGACACACTAGAATGTGATGTTTAAATATTTACGAAAGGACCTGTTTGGGTTGATTCCCATATAACTTAAGAAGCCTGTGTTTGCTTGAATGAGTTATTGTTTTTGGTAAGATGATAACAAAATATGTGGATACTGATATTTCCATGTTTGACAAGTTACTTATGATGAATTGTGAAATGTCAAGAGGTGTTTGACTAGTAATGGAATGAGAATAAGGGTTGAGTCACACATTGCAAGAATTGGGAATGACAGACTTTTTGGTACTTGGAGATGTAGTCTCGATGCACAGTCACATGATTATTTATGCGTATTTTGGTTATATACTGGTATTACCTGGGCTAAGGGTCACTATCTGTAACCAGTGACTGATGCTGGCTATGCAAAGCTATCCCTGACTAGTGCGGACTGATATCACTGAGACGGGAGGTGATCCTATTCTCCATTGGACAGATAGTAAATCCCTCCATGATCAGAGGATTGATCAATGGATTAGCTAGTGGGCCCATAGGACATGTTATCTAATATCTATTTGCTTTTGATTCAGTTGAAATGTGCTGATTTCCTTTTATAATGAAAATGTAATGCTACGCTGACTGAGATGTTTGTGCCAATTGAAATTTATTCCCCACTTGGATTATTGAAATATGTTACCTTGAGTACTTTGTTATAAGCTCTTCCTTACTGAGAATTGGATATTTGAATGTATTCTCACCCCTATATGCTTTGTGTGTATTTTGTTATTTATCTTTTAAGGTTAGAGAAATCTTAGAAAAAATCCCATGCACTTCCTATAATAAAATAGTCTTTTAAACTAATAATCTAGTTGGGGTGTCACTATTCTTATGTTTTAAGTAGATAAATTCGTAGATTGTAACATAATTTTATGCCATCTTTTCAGGACAAGGGAGAAGTCCACTCCCAAAGAGCTTGAATCAAAGGTTCCTCCAAAAGACATTCCTAAGGAGGACAAGCATTAATGTTTATGCAGGTGATGCGGATGTTAGTGCAGTAATTTTGTGTTTCTTACTGTCCTTGAAAGGATACATGCTTTTGTGTCTTTACTAAAATGAATTTTTCATCACTGTCTGTTCATATTTCTCTTGAATGACCCTTGTATTCGTACATATATATTTAGCGATTTAGCAATAATATGACAGATGGCAATTTTGGTTATTCCGCATTCCAGTTTTTGAATACGACATACATTTGAGGTTGTAACTTATCTTGGACTTTAAAATGTTCACTTCGAAGTGCAAATTTTTTTTCCACTACTGTAAGGTGATTTCTTTATATTTTAATGAAAGCTTAGACCATTTTAGGAAAGTCCTTTTTGTCATTCCTATATCTAAATCCTTTTTCTCTCTCTGTCGAAAAATCAAATTATACTTATATAATTTATACTCATTACTACACTGTTAAATAGCTTTCAATTGAATAAAAAAACTCATTTGTTGGATTGAAAATTTCATTTATATTGATCATATTATATCTATAAAATTTTATATTAATTTAAAATTATTTGTATCATGTTTAATTTTGACACAGTCTATGTAATATAGATATAATTCAACGTAAGATGTATGGGGGAAGGAAAAGCCAAATCCATCTCTGTTCTGTTACATATATAAGTTTGTGGATGTGGGTTTGCTTTTTGAAAAATTCTAACAGGTTAGTTGTTTGATTTTTTTAATTAGGTCTTAATTATTTATAAAAAAAATAAGGTAATTGGTATTTAGACCCTCATTTATTGCTACTACACCCATTTTTATATTTGTTTGTACAAGAACACCCACCTTCCAGAAACACATTTTTGGAAGTGATAACAACTGATAAATCTGGCAGTGAAACACACCCCACACCGCAGGTGAAATTGTTACTGCTGCAAGTGAAATTCCCACTTTCTCCAAAATATGACATTAGCATAAGAGAGAGCGTTGAGCTGAGTGTCTCCTTCACCACTGCAACACCTTTTTTTTTTTTTTATCAATTTTACTTTGCATCGTAACACCATATACAATGCTGGAGATTTTAGAAAGTGCAAGTTAGGATCCCTACAAAATCTACAAAAGTAGCAAAATATAACTTGAAAAGCATTCGAAAGTTTGTAATTTTCTTACCTATAATAATATTGAAAGTAAAAGTTAAGCAGTATTGTCCTTACCATGCAATTTTTCCGGCTAATCAGGTACAAAAATGGCTTTTCAAAATTGCTTTTAGCTGATATCTCATCGTACAAAAACATCAACGCTATCACCAAAAAGAATAATTGGGATGTTATCATAGACCTTCAAAAATCAGTTGGAGAGAAAATGTCCTTGATCTGATGTATTCAACTTGGTGCTAAATAATTAAAGATGTAACAGATAAACAAGTTTTAAAGACTTGATTTACACAAACTATCAAAGATCACAGTGCCTGGTAAGGAGGCTTTTGTATGCTAGCCAGGCAATAACATCAAACTCGATAATGGCACATTGGTCCATGGATATTGCAATATAAAACTCCATGTTAAAAGTATTAGATAGGGAGCATAACACATGTTTAAAGAAAAAATTAGGGGATTTATATGATGACAGAATAAAAGCTTACAGAAACGTTTTCCACTAAAATCTGTGTGATTACGGTGCAGAGTAAAATTGGAGAAAAAAAGTGTGTTGCTGTGTTGAAGAGGGAGACGCTCAACTCAACACTGTCTATCTTATGCTGCTGTCATATTTTTTCAGGCAGTGGTAATTTCAGCTGTGGTATGGGTGTGGGGTATGTTTTACAACCTGTTTTGAGAATTGTTAACACTTCTGGAAATGTGTTTCCCAGAAGTGGGTATTCTTGTAAAATTGGATGCAAAAAGGGGGCTGTATTAGTAAAAATTTTAAACATAATCGGGTCCTCGTATAGCTGTAGCGGTAGATTGGAGACCCAATCTTTTTGTAAAACCATATAGACATGTTAAAATTTTAGAGAGATGTATTGGATTAAGATTAGAGTATTGTTATTTATATTTTTTAATATTAGTAGTATATTTTTTTATATTTTTTATTATAAATTTTTTTTTAGAGAGTATTTTTTGAAATATTAAAGTTTTTATATTTCTAGAAAACATTTTTTGGAATGTGTTAAAATTTTAATACTTTAGAAAATATTTTTGGGAATGTTAATATGTTAAAATTTTAACATTCTAAAAATTACTTTTTGAAAGTCAAATTTTAAGAAAAAAAAAATGAAATACCAATTGTCTTTAAAAGAAACCTACCAAAAAACATAAATTATGAGATTTTGAAACTACTTGTAGAAATATGAATTTTTTAAATACATTGACACTTTAATTATATTGATGTGAAATCTTTAAATCACCTAAATCATGTCTGTCAAAGGATCATTGTAATTAACAGGATCAAAGATTTTAAAATTTTACTGTGCACAATCGGGATTTTGGTTACTTAAAAAATTAATATTTTTCTTTATCTTTCCAAGTAAAATAGGGTAGGCTCTCTCCTATTTACATATAATTAAACAGTTTTAATCCTGATAAAAAAATTAATTGATGAAAAGAAGCAAAATTTGATAGTATTTAATTAAGATTGTTTTATAATTTGTAAATAATTTTTTATATTTAAAAATACAAATTTTAATGAATTATCTTTTAAAATGAATTTTGATGTATTTCATGACTTTTTAGTGTTCACTCTTATCAAACAATTTAATTCAAAACATTGAAACTTTTCTAAAATTTCTTTCTTTTTGTTAATTATTAGATTTTTTTTTCTCCTATTACACACTTATTTCTCTCTTCATTGAATGCTATATAGACATTCATAACTTCCTCTATAGATATTGTTGTTACGATGAATTTATTATCAAACTAATACATAAATTTTTATTGTTATTAAATAATAAATAATATAATTTTGAATCTATTGTTCAAATTTAAAAATGAGAACGAGAAGATATTAATGTATAAAAATTAATATAAAAAATATGAATATAAAATAATCAATTATATATTACAAAAGAAGATTTTGTCACATAAACAAGTGTCATATAACAATACCATATTGATTCAAATTAATTGATCTTACTAATATATTTTAATTTAATTTTATATCATATTTAAATTATCAAATCTTGCAAGATACATGTTAATTTTAACTGATACTATTAATTCAAATTAATTCATATTACTAATATATATTTTAATTATATTTTTATATCATATCTAAATTAATAAATATTGTAAGATTTATATTAACTTTAGCAATTGATACTACTGATATACTTATTTAATTTTAGTTATATCATATTCTAATTAAGAAATATTAGAAATATCATACTAATTTTATAACATAAATACTTGTAATTTAAACAGAATATATAGGAGTAACTGGTTTCTTTCTTAAACATGAAACATTATGTGAACGTATTGAGAAAAAAATACAAATCAGTTTCTTCTCTTTTGTACTTTAACATTGTTTATTATTTTAATTTTTTTTCATTTTTCCAACCAGATATTTTATATTTGAATTTTTTTTTTACCTTTATACAAGAATTGGTCATCATTAGAGAAAAAAAATTGTGCTACTATTAATTCCAGAAAAATAATAATTTGCTACATAAATTTTAAGTTGTAATATAAATATTATAAATGTATATAGAGTTAGTAGATTTTTTTTTATATTTGTATGATGAGAATACAAAATATATTGATACATTTTTTTTCTTTTTTTATAGTCTATAAATTGTATTGTATCTATTTATTTGGACTATTAATTCACTTAATAATCATTCAAAATAATTTTATCTATATAAACGTTGTTTATTTAATTTCAGTTAATATAAATTGATTTTAATCAAGATAGACTAATTTTAACTAACCATATG
>JAMLFT010006149.1:0-16487 GCA_026544285.1 Pachyrhizus erosus
AATTTTTACATTTTCTCATTTTGATCCTTCATGATTTTAAAATTCTCATTTGATATTTTAAGTTTTACATTTTTCAATTTCATCCTCTATGTTTTTAAATAGACTCATTTTAGTTCTTGTCAAAAAACATTAAAATGAGTCTCTTTAAAAACATAAAAGATCAAATTCAAAATTTTAAAACATTAAGAATCAAAATAAAAAAATTTAAAAATATAATGGACCAAAAAAATACTTTAGCCTTTATGAATAAAAACCATCCAACATTTTTTTTTCATGCTTGATTTTCTAAAATTTATTCAAAAGTTTTAGAATACTTTATTATATGTTAATTTTATAACTTATTTTTAATAGTATAAATTTAAAAAAACTATTTTTTTAAAAATTATCGTTATAAACCAATCAAACAAATAAACATTCCTTTAGAGTGAACTATACAACAAAAAGCATATCTTCAGTTTTAGTAAATGGAATTCCTATTGAAAAATTCTAAATGAAAAAAGGATTAAGACAAAAGGGTCCTCTTACCTCTTTCTTATTCTTAATTGTGGCAGAAGGATTGTATGGCTAAATGAAAAAGGCAACCAAGATTGGAAGATTTTATGATTTTAGTACAAGCGAAGGAAGGGAATTGTGTAGGCAATATTGATCTTGTGGGATAGGATTCCTATCAAAATTTGTGGACAGCAAAAGTCATCCATTTTGAAATAATCATAAAAAAAATCATTTTTAAAAATAATTTTATGGATGAATTGATTATTTATCTAAAAATAATATTAATGGATGAATTGGATAAATTTTTGTTAAATGGATTGTGAACAAGTTGGATTTTTAATAAATTTTTAATAGATCATAAATGGATTAATGGAGTATTTTTAAGTCATTTATTATAATTTAAATAAAAAACTATTCAATTCATCTATTTGACAAGTCTACTACTTATAATTAATTGTATATATTTTTTTGGATAAGCCAAACTTACATTGAAAAATAGAAAAGAATAGCTAAAAGCACAAGAAATACCTTAGTCACTTTACCAAAATTCACATAAGATAAACCCTTATAAAAACAAGTTGTATATATAAGTATGCAACCCATCTTTGGATTTAAAACATTTAGCCTTTCTTCTTCAAACACATTTTCTCTGTCTCAGATTTTAACAATGTTGTATAGATTATCTATAATTCTTGTGTCTAAAAGTTCTTGCTAAGTTCCTGTAATGATATGGTAGCATATTAAAGTTTCAAGTGCTCAAGCTTTCTAGAGTTCAAATCTATTTATAAGTACAGATATTTTAGGCATATTACCTGACAAATTGAACCATTTGATGGACTATATTGAATTAAATAACTAGTTCATGTCTTCTAATTATGCACTTTGACTTTGATGATTGGTAAGATTTAATGTTCTCCACTTTCTAATCTTGTTTCAGTTAATAAATTCCTCATCAATATAATATTTAGTACAGAAAATGGCTGATAGCACTAATTAAAAATTACTTTAAGACTATAATAATATGTTAAAAATTATAGCCAAATTTCTTATTTTGTTCATGATGATCAATGCAGATTAACATTATCACAAAAGCGATTAAATGTTGCTTTCCTTCCAGGTATAATGTTTACCTAATTTGTGCATGTTAATTTTTGTTTTGTAAGTTGAATTTTTTTTAAAAAATGATAAGCAAATAAAATTTCATTATATTGAACATTTAAGTTTCAAATGGTTTCACTTAAATTTTGAACAATTATATATATATATATATATTCTAAAAATAATTCTTTTAAGAAGCTCACAAAATGTGATTATTTCTTCAAAATATCCTAGGTCAAACACACATTTAATATAATTGTTGATGTTTTGACAACTCTTTAGTGTGTCATTAGGAAAAAACTATCAATTCTTTTTATTTAATTTAAGCTTAATTATATTTTTAATCTATTAAATTAAGAAATATGTCTTTTCTAGTACCTCAAATATTTTTTAAAATTTTTAGTCTGTTAAATTTTTAAAATATTCTTTTTAATCCCTATATTAGAATTTGCTAAAAAGTTACATTGTTTTGTCCTTCAAATTTTTAAAAAAATGACTAAAAATAATATATTTTAAATTTAACAGACCAAAAATTTATTTGAAGGATTAAAAAATAAACTCTAATTTGAGAAATAAAAATCATAATTAAACCTTTAATTTAATAGCATAAACTTTTCTAGCCATGAACTAAAAGTAGGATTAATTTTACTTTTAATTTTTCATGAATAATAATTGTATAATTTTAGTCCCTCAGTTATAATTGTAAAAAATAGATCCTTTAAGTAACATAATTGTATAATTTTGGTCATTCCATTACTTTTATGTTAAATTTAACAAATTCTCAAGAATGTTACAATTAATATATTATTTAACACTTATGTTGACCTAACTTAATTATATTTTTTATCCCTTTAATATTGAATCATAAAAAATTAAAAATATAATTAAATTACGTGAGCGTATTTATCAAGCAACATATTAGCTTTCACATTATTATTTAAATATTTGATGAAAGATCAATAAAAAATTAAAAAAATTATACCATTATGATATTTGAAGGACCTAAATTGTACAATTGAAATCAAGAAATAAAAATTGTACAATTATAATATTTAATAAATAAAAAATGTAATTAATTAAAAAAGAAACAAAAGAAAATACTATTTTAGAAAGACGTGTGGAAACTTTTGTTCTACACATTTTAGTTATGGTTTTTGTTTTGGCAGAGATGCATGATTATGGTTGAAAATAAACTATTATTTATGAAATATAAGATTTTCTTATAGTTTTAAACTTTTTTTTCAATTAATTGTTATTGGAAACTCATTATTATGCATTCAAATGCAGGCACCCATTTGGTCTTCTTTTTCCTCAATGTTGTTGAAGGAATTGGAGTGTTGATGATGTTCAAACCATTCCTAAGTATAAAGAAATCACCCTTAGAGCCATTACAACATTAATAAATTTTCATAAAGGGCCATTTCAAGTTTAGTTCTATGCATAAATGTTAAGATTAGAACAATTAGGGATGGATGTTGTTAATGGATATTTGAAGTGTGAAAGATGCAATGAGTTAAACTTGTGAGGCATGCCCACTAGAAATACCCAACTAAAACCTTTATAAATGGGAGTATATTTGGCCACCAGGCATTGGTATGTTGGACATTTATTTCATGTGAGTGCCAATTGATTTAATTTAAAATTTTTAATTTGATTTGAATTATCTTGTCGATGCATTATTTGTATTAAAATATTCTATAAATATATAAGTCAAAGAAAATAAATTAATTTATAACAAAATATAAATAAATAAATAAATAAATAGTATATTGTAATTGAGACGCAAGTAATAACATTGGCAAATCAAATATTAACTCCATTTCAAGGTGTCACTTTCTACCATTTCACTTTACGTATCATGTTTCATACACCCCATTCGTTTATCACAAATATATATACACTTTTAATTATCTTAAATAAATCTTACCTTTACATAGGAAAAAGGTTACAAATTCTTAATTATCAAAAACATAACCTAATAATTTATATAAAGGTTCTTGCCATTTAGGGGGAAAATGTTGGTTGCAAACTATGTGGTTATCCACATTCTTTTTTTTTTTTTTTTCTTGATTGTTTTCTTCTTTTTATTGTTGACTTTCTTTCTTTTTACTAATCACATTAAACTTGAAGTTCATAAATGTTAAAATTAATTAGAGATAGAGAAAGGAGAATCAATGGGAGAGAAAAGGAAAATATATAAGTGAGTAATTCAATTTTAGTGAAATTTTAAAATTTTTATATTATAATATATTTTTTTAACAGCATATTTTAAAACATTTAAAATTCTTGTAATTTATGAAACATTTTGTGTATCTAAAATTATAGAATTTTACATTTCATTAAAATAATAAAAATTTGAATTATTTTTATTCTCTCCGTTTTCTCTCTCTCCTTTCTCTCTTTTTTAATTATTTTTTTATCTCTCATCTTTTTTTTTTATTTCTTTTTCTCATCTATATCTTTTTTCTCTCTTTTCACTCCATTTTATCTTTTTGTTCTCTCTCTCCTCTTTTTATTCATATAGATTATATTTTATATGTCATTTTAATTAATTTCTAAATTTTTTAAAAATTAAAAAACTTATTTCATTTTTCTAATAAAACTTAATAAACAAGTTGTTTTAGTAGTTTACAGAAAAATTTCATACAGTACTTCAAGTAATATTTTTTAAAATGTTGGCTTTTTATGTTTTATTTTTTATCTTCAAATATTTATTATATTTGTTTTACTCTTTTTATATTAGGTAGGATTTTATTATATTTTTTCTTTCTACTCTCTCACACAGTAGGAAAGAATTGATCATTTTTATATTTTTTTAAATAATATAATTTTTTTTTTTATCCTTTTATTATATAAAATATTAATAATGATAGATAATAAGTTTTTTTAATTATTTTTTGAAATTTTTATAATACATAATCTGTTTTAACCATTATACTATTGATAATGTTTATTTTATTATTTCAATTTATATTTTAAGATATTGATATGATAGATTTATCTTATTTTGATTTTTTTAATATTATTAATTAAATTGTATAATTTGACCATTAAATTTTTTACATTATTTTTAACAGTATTCTTTAAGACATTTTAACCATTATGCTAATTAATTTAATAAAAGTATGATTTTTACTTAAAAATGTGTTATTTTTATTTTTTAAAATTTGATTGAAAATATTTTAAGATATAGTAGAATACACACTATGCAAAAAAAATATAATAATTGAAAATAAAAAATGTAATTAAAATAATAGATCTATAAATAAAAATTACAAAAATTTAAAATTAATTAAAATCTAAAATTATAAATACTACAAAACATATTTTTATCAATAAAATAAAATTATAACTTATATAAAAATAGAATATAAACATGTCTATTTTTATCATTTTATATTTATTAACTACTTCAACAAATAAATTTATCAAACATTTATAATTTAATAAGCTAGTTTAATAAATTTTAACTACCGACTATTAGTTTTGATTACTAGCTAATTTTTTCATTTCCGGATATTTTTTTAAATTATAGCTAATTTTTTAACTATTTTTCAAAATAACCATAATGAAAATTGAATTCTCTTATCTAAACTATGAAATTGAAATTTTAAGCAAATTGATTTATTTTATTCAAATAAAACATTTAGAAAATAAAAAAATTTAATTAAAAACAATTATTTCAGATGTTTCAAATTGTCTGAAATCTTAAAATTGCTCACTCAAAGGCAACCTGAGGAAGATTGGTTGGAAGTGAGAGCTAAAAAGAGAAAAGGGAATGGATCATAAACAAATCAAGATTGACAATCTAGAAAGGGCATAATCAACTAGTTCTAAAAACCTATAAAATAGTGACAAGGATTAACATAAACAAAAATAATGTATGTTCAATTAAGGGAAACTAGAATTCTTTAACATTTATTTCACAAACATTGCATATGATTGGGAAATGGTATTAATATTTCACAAACATTCCACATGATTGGGAGATGATAGTATCGAAAATAAATTATATTAAATTTCACAAGCTAGTTTGAATCAGGAAGTCACACCACATTAACATCCTAAAAATTTAATATTAAAATAATAATAGTAATAATAATTATAGAAAGTGTAGTAACTCAAAAAATAATAAATTAAATCATTAAATATGAAATTAATTAATAGATAAAGAAATATGATAAACTAAGAAATTATATTAAAAAAATTGATTATAATATAATTAAACTTTGGTTAACCTATGTTAAAGATCAGTCAATTATGCTAAGCAAAACTAAAAAAATAAAAGAATTGACAAGTCAACTAATTAAAAAAATTAGTAAATAAAAACAAAATTAGTCTAAACTTTAAATTAATTAGTTAATAAATTTAAACATAATAAAATTTATTCAAATAATATAAGACTTAATAAATATTATAATCGTAATTGATAATTAACTAATTAATATTTGGACGTTTTTACTAGAATATAAAATTAGAATTATAATGATACAAGGAATTTACTACAAAGTTAGTAAATAATTATAATTAGTGAAACTAAATATTCTAAGATGATTAGTGATTTGAAATTAATATTATTAAAATTAATTAATTTTCATTTTATTAAATAAACTTTGGAAAGAAAACTAGATAGAAACTAATTAATTTGTTTAATTGAGTGATTTAGTTAGCTATTAAAGGGACTATAAGCATAAAATTAATTAATTTAGGAATATAAATACTAAATAATTAATGAGAGACTTATTAAATTAACTATTAAATAGAATAGATAAATAATTCAATTAAAACTATACGTAATAAGCTAGTAGAAAATATTTATAAATAAAATTGGCACAAAAGTTGAGGTGAGCCTATATCGATCTTAATTGGATCTCATATGGGTCCAACTCAAAAAGATAGAGAGAGGGGAGATGGGGCACCAAACATTTTAAAGGGTATTAGGTAATGTTTGTATTTTTAAGTGAAGAAATAAGAGAGAGAAAAATATTTGTAGTAACCAAAAGTTTTAGACCACTCTTTTCTCTCCAAGAACTTTCTTCTTTTTCTATATTTCTAAAATTTCATCCCTAAACCCTAGAACATCTAACCCTTGAATTAAAGCAAGCATCACATATATAGAAGAGACAACAAGTTTTCCATCAACATACATCATCAAGTATTTTGAAGATAAGGGAAAGGAGTATAAAGAGTTATTACCACAAATCTGTTTCATAACTATTTTCATATTTTTATTATGTATTTGACTTTGTTCGTATATGACTTTTCATGTTGATTTGGTGAAAGTAATGTAAGATGGATAACGAACAAAGGGAGGATTGGAAACTTCTACTAGTTTTTTAAAATCTATGTGAAATGATTTTGTATGAAATAAAGATAGGCTTGAAGTTGTTAAGGTCTCTATGTTCATCTATAAATTTTCTAAAATTTTCTAAGGTCATTTACTATTTTTAAGTTAATTTTCTATTAAGGATGTTTAATATGTCTATCACCTTCAAAAAATTATACAAATTTTTTTTTATGGAATTATGGAAAAATAGAAGTATGATAATGATCCATAAAGTATGGGAATGTTCTATGAATATTCTGGTATTTAATTATGGAGTTTTTCTATTTTTAACATTAATGTTATTAAATTACTAGAAATTTGTTCTAAAGATAAAATAAGTGTTGAAAAATAGTTTCGATGAACATTGTGACTTAAGAAATTTATTTCATGTTAAGATACTTTGTATGTCTAGTGGTAATTTATTTAGGATTTTTGAAACCTTTTTCGTATTTATTAAAAATAAATATTTTAATTCTTTACTTTGGACAAATAATTGGAGAAAATATAAAATGATGGTAAAAGAATTTATTTAAACTTGAGAAAAATCATAAGAGACCTTGGGACATTTAGAATAACCTCTATAAAAATTTGGGATCATTGGGTTTGAGTAGGTATTTTAAATATTTCTTAGAACTTAGAAAATAGTGTCTAGAGAGTAAGTAAAAATAATTAGAAAACCATAGTAAATTTTATAAATAAATTATGAGGAATTTTTATTGTGGATAATAAGTAATGAAAAGTTATATTGTTCACTTTCATGACCAATTGATATGATTTGTTAATTTTCATAATAAATGGGTCTTTAATGTTATGTATATGTTTATATTTAATGTTAAGTGGTATGTTAAAGATAATTGATTATGATTTTATCAGTGGATAATTATGATGGTCAAACCTTATTATGAAAACCTCAATTTTTTATTATAATGGTATGATTAAATTGTTGAATTTACTTTTGAAGTTTTTTTAATTCTAGATTTTGGAGACTTGAAGGGGAAACCCTTAGGCAATGTGTGTTGTGTACTTAAATATAATGTATACAGTTAAATGATTTTAGATCATGAGGTACATGAACTTCCGAAAAGGGAGTTTATTTAGTAAAATGGGGATGACCTCAAATAAACGATTTGTTCACTTCGTAGTGAATTAACAGAAAAATATATAGTACGAATATAATAATGAAACAAAACAATAATAGTAATAATAATAATAATAATAAAAATAATAATAATAATAATAATAATAATAATAATTAGAGTTTGTGCATAAGATAATCACGAACGTGACAAAAGACAAACAATACATATGTCATGGATACAAAGGAATACGACTTAGAAAAAATTAATAAAACCCATAGTAGTGTGAAAATTTATAAGACTTTTAAAAATGATAAATTATAAATAATATTCATAATGGGGTAATGAAAATTGATGTGGACTATGATATTTTTTAGATTATTAAATTTGTGAGAACGTACGAAAGAAGAATAATATTTTTCTGATGGGTTGTACATAAGCAATGAAAGTAATGATGTGCAAAATGAAATGAGATGTAATAAAAATGTATTAGCCTTTTACGGTGAGGTGTCATTTGGGAGAACAATATTTGTGGTGACACTTCAAAATGTGTTGTTGACATGGGACCATCATTATGATTAACATCAAATTGTGAACCATCTATGGTGGAAATGAGGTGTATCATTTGTTGTATGCTGACAAGGATACATGTATGGATGGTCGTCATTATGTACTAAGAACATGGAAGGTCACACAAATTTGAATTTAATTAGATTAAATAGGAGGTTTTTAGTAGAAGAGACAACCTTCAAAGCCTGTAAGGGTGGTAAGACAAATTGATACTTGATGAATTATTCAATATAGGTTAAAGGACCTTAGGGATACGACTTTAAGTTGCAAAGAGTTTTGCAAATCCAAGCCAAAAATGCAAGATGAAATAGATCTAGGTACACTTAGATAAAAAAAAAAAAAAAAAACAACCAACAAGGAGGAGAGAGAAGTGATGCACCAAACAGAAGAAAATGAGCAAAAATTAAATGAAAATTTTTAGGTCTAACCATAGATTCCACAATGTGACTCTAGATTCTAGCTCTTAATACCACTTGGTGCTTCCAACTGATGGATCCACAAATTTGATCATTTCCAAAAATTATAACTCAAGAACATAAGAACAAAAGTGAAGAAAAAAAAAAAGTGAAATAAAGAAGAGATGAAGAAGACACCATGATTGAAGAACGATTGATAAGTCAATGAAAATTTACCACAAAGATCTTGGATATTTGATAAGAATTAAGATGTTCTATCTCAAGAACAAAGAAGAGTTCACACACTCTTTCAATAGCAAAATTATCTTTCAATTTCATGCAAAAAAACAAAAATCTTGTTACAATTATGTGTAAATTTATAAAGTGCAACTAAAAAACTAACTAACTCATTAACAAATTGGCTTCTTCAAAAAAAATTTAAACAAAAAATATTTATACAAAGCTATTGGACCATTAACACACAAATAAGCCTAAATAGAAAAAAAAAATTCCTTCAAATGTAGTTAAGAAAAATCAGACCAAAATGTATCAATTAACTTCCTTCAAGAAGTTCTCCTCCTTAATCATCATGTTAAGCCCTTGATCGATCTTCTGATGGAAGGCTTTTGGTAAGCCTTGTTCCCTTAATCTCGTATTTGGATCTTCAAGTTGATGCTTTTTATCTTCTTGTTCTTCTTTAATCTCTTAAAATTTCTCCTTTTTATCCTCTTCATGTTTTTTTTATCTTGATCATGGATTGACCTCTATCATATAAGATAATTTTTTTTCTTTATATAATCTAGCATAGGTTAAAAGCATAAAATAATTATTAATTTAATTAAATCTCATAAGAGATATAATTTTATTTCAATAAAAAAATATTATATAAACTCTACTTATTGTATTCCTTTTGCTTGATTGAATAGATAATTACACCCAATATATTAATTTTACAAAATAGAGTGGTAAGGTTGACTTATATTTTTTTATCTTTCATTTCTTACCAAAAGAATTTTTATAATGGAATAACAACATTAATAATATGTTGAATTGGAAATTAAATAGGAACAGCAACATAGGGGATTAGCTAATTGCATTTGTATGATTGTTATATCAACATTCAAAGTAATTGGTCTAATTATTTTTTAAAATTTTATTTGAATTATATGTTATTGTTCAAAAATATGATTGTGAATCTTTATTGCAAAATAAGACTTCCTTAAAAAAGTGTTTTGTACATGTTTTATTTATTTTAATTATATAGATTATTTGTAATTCATTTGTGTCTAAAAGTTTTTGCTAAGTTGTTTTTGGATATGATTATCTTTCATAAGCTCAAGCTTTCTTAAGTTTAAGTGTTTAATAAAATTGTAATTTACAAAGTATATTTAGGTATATAGAGGAATGTTAACAATACACTTTTGATGTATTCTTTCAAATATTTTTTACTGTTAATTAAAATTTATTAAAAATTATAAAATCATGAGTTGAATTTATTAAATAAAAAGTGAGACTTATAATTTTATAATTTTTAATATATTTTAATCAATAATAAAAAGTATGTAAAAAAATATGTTCTTAACATTTCTTTTTAAGTTACCTAACAAATTGAGTCACTTGATGACATTGAATAGACTAGGGAAAGAATAAGAACTTTATGGTTCCAGCAACTAGGCATTTTAAAAATTCTAAAAAAGACATTGAATTTTCTTGATTCAAAATACAATAATCATATTATCAATATAAAGTAGGTAATATTGAAAAGTATCTCAAATAACATAGTTAGATCATATTTGTTCTTCATCAATGGAAAAGAAGGTAATAATAAATAATATCTCAAAATACTTAGATAAGCAAGTACTAATTGATTGAACCTTCAACATGAAGCAAGTTGAAATATTTAATGTGTTGAACAATAGAATTACTTAATTATGAAAGTATCATCCTGTGTATGATGTCATATAAGCCCTATGACTATCATACATAATTAAGGAAGGGATACAACATAAAATCAAATCATCTTTATAACTTTTTTTATTGATCATGAAATATTATTCAAAAATTAAGATAATATTAAAATATAGAATGATTATTTCTTCATAATTCAAGACATAAAATGGTACTTACAAAAAATAGCTTTTGCTAAACTAGATTAAATGAAATGGATAATGTATGTATTTTCACTGTCTACTTTGAGTCCGATGATTGACAAGAGACTTAATAACGATTATGTGTTCTCCACTTCGCAATCCAGGTATAGTTAACAAATGCTTCACTACTAAAAAAAAATTTGTACAAAGTATGAGAAATTATATTAATTAACAATACTTTCTAACTATAATTTTCTATTAATAATTATAACTAGTTTTCCATTTTGCTCATGACAAATCCATATTAACATTGTCACAAAAGTGGTTAAATGCTATCCTTCCAAGTATAATTATTAACTAATTTGTGTACGTTGATTTTTCTTTTGTAAGTTAAATTTTGAAATTTTTAATCCATGTTTAATTCACTAAAATTTTGAGCAATAATATACTTTTTTAAAAGAAAAAATCTTTTAAGAAGTTAAAAGAAATTATTATTTTCTTCAAAGTATGTTAACTCAAGCATACACTTACAATATAATTGTTAATGTTTTTTACCACTCTAGGTCTATAATTAAGAATTAAATATTAACCCTTGTCTTTTTAATAGCATAAATATTGTGTATTGAAATAAAATAAAAAAAGGAAAATATAATTTTACAACTTGTGTGAACTATTTATTGTTCTAAACATTTTAGTTATGTTTTCTATTATGTAGCAAATACAAGATTTTATTATAGTTTGGAATGTGTTTTATTGGTTGTAATTGAAAACTCATTATTATACATTCAAATGCAGGAACACATTTGATCTTATTTCTCCTCTCAATATTGTTGAAGGACTTGGAGTATTGTTGATGTTCAAACCATTTTGAACTAAACAAAAATCACCCTTAGAGCTATTACAATAACTTTAATAAATTTAGTACAAAGGGTGAACCATCTTAAGTTCAATTATAAGCATAAATGTTGAGATTAGTGCAATTAGGGATGATTGTTGTTAATGGATCTTGAAAAAAGAAAGATGAAATGAGCTAAACTTGTTAGGCAAGTCCACTAGAAACACTTGACTGAAATATTTGTAAATTTTGAAAGTATATTTGGCCAACAAGCATTGGTATGTTGGACATTTATTTCATGCAAGGTTGAATTCAATTATAAGTTGAACCGGATTCATTAATCTGTGACCCAAACTTAATCAAATATTAACAAGATTCGATGATGCATTCACAATAGATAACTTTAGATATTCAACATAAGGTAATTAAAAGCGTATGACATTCTTCATACAGCAAATTCATGTCAACTAAGTTTCTATTGTAAATCTTACTCTTCGCCGTTTCTTTTCGTTTTTCTTTCTCAAGGAATTGGAATTTTTCAGACATGATTTCAGTGGTGGTCCTTTTTGTTTACTTGTTGATGGGGGCACATGAGCAGAACATTTGAATCCTCTTCTTTTGGGCTCATAAGGGTCAAGCCAAAATCGGACATTGGCCTTACCAAACAAGGCCTTCTTTCTGGCATATTTATGTGCAGCAATTGCATCAGCTTCTTGTAAAAAGGTCACCTGAGCTGAGCCAGTGTAGCAAAAGACCCTTGATCTAGAGGAATCTACTGAGCCAAATACACTAAACATCTTTATTAACTGTTCCTTGGATGGTAGGTTGAAATTAGTGGGGAACTTCATGTGCAAAGATTTAGGAGAACAGGGGACGTGGGTTTCTGATAGTTGTCCAACTTTTGAATCAAGTATCGAACAAGAAGCAACACCTTGGCAGTAATCCTTACCCTCCACCAAACAATCTCGGAAAGATAATTCTGTTCTTGCAGACCTTCCCGACTTGAGAGGTGCTATATTACTTTTGCAACTCATTTGCAGCCTTTTTTGGTTAATAGATGAGTCGGATCTTAACGTACCTTTAACTTTTGTTGCACTAGCATCAGCCTCACACATGTCAGAATGGAAGGGAAGCACTAAGTTAGACAACGATTTGCAGTTTTGACTTTTTTCCGAATCCATTTTCTGAACCTCATCAGTGAAGTTCATACTAGTTTCACAAACGTGTATCCAGGCCTGATGATCTTTCTGGATATTTCCTTCTGGTTCAAGCATCTTAATGTCTGAGATCCTAGGTCTGGTATATTTTGTGATGTATCTTACAGCCCTCTTCAACTTGAGAGGTGTTGTATCACGACTGCAATTCATCTGCAGCCTTTCAGATGAGTCCGAGCCTAACATACCTTTGACTTTTGCTGCAGTAGCATCAACCTCACTCTTATCAGAACGGAAGCAAAGCACTAAGTTAGACAATGATTCACAGTTTTGACTTCTTTCCAAACCCACTTCCTGAATCTCATCAGTGAAGTTCATATTAGTTTCACAAACGCATGTTGAGGCCTGATGGTCTTTCTGGATACTTCCTTCTGGTTCAAGCATCTTAATGTCTGCGGTCCTAGCTCTGGTATGTTCTAAGATACATGCACCCCTTTCACTTTCTTGAACTCCACTAATTTGAGGAAAATCATGACATGAAGCTGGTTTATCTAGTCGCCTTCTTTTCCTGCTAAGGAAGTGTATTTTGGTTTCTTTCTCAGGCAATATGCAGCAAAGCCCCAGTGCATTGATATAGTTTCTCAAATGAGTCATAACATAGGAAGGAACTGAGATGTGAGTTTTACTCATAGTAGAAAAGTTTTCAATGCAGATATCAACTAAGCCATGGTCTGATATATTTTTAGCTCCCAGAAGGCTCCGCCTTGCAGATTTTAGGCTTGCTTGCAGCATGTAAAGTGGATCTAAAGCAGGAGAACGCACAATATCCTCTGAAATAATCAGATGCTTATTCTTAAACAAGTGTGAAGAATTTCCTTCCCAAACTGAAACTGTAGAGTTCGATCTCTTTATAGCACCAATAGCCATGTTTTGCGCCCCATTCATAGATATGATCTGACAATTTTCCTCGGATTCCAAAGCAACAGATTCTTGAGTAACTGAGTGCATTTGCTGACCCAGAGATGAACTTGGAAGCAGCTTCACATTATAACCTATGAAAAACATATTAATAAAAAATACAAAATAACAAGGTAAAATCAATAGATGATGTAACAGGCTAACAAGACAACTGAAACAGGCAACATAGTTATTTCAACACAAGTTTCTAAATTCAAGATATTGTTCACCATATTGTATTAGCAGCTTAGTTATGTCAAGAAAATGGTAAACCATAACTCATCAAAGTATCCATATTACAATACTTTTACTTCAATTCACAGATGATCGTCACAACAACAATCAATAGAGCCTCTTTAAAAAGGTCATAAATTGACAGCCAGAAACCACACCTTTACCTTTGGATGAAATTAATTTTCTTTATATTTCAAAACAGGACAGAAATATTGAGTGTGCCATAAACTATCTTCTTGTTTTGTAACAAGGGAATGCAAGAATCAAACGCCCCAATCAGAAAATAAAAAATAAAAAATAAAAAAGGGCATAATAATTGTTGAGAAATTACTAAAAAAGGAAGAAGAAAATTACCTGCGTTATGAATTTGTTTGTAGATTTTCTTATTCTTCATAGAACGACAGCGACGAAAAGCGCGAACCTGAGCAACAACTCTAGCGGCGTGCGCAAGACGTGCGGGCGGAACCCAGGGCGAAACGGCAGCGTCCAGAAGAAAGGCCAAAACCCCAAGCGGGTGAAACTCGTGGGCTCGTTGGGCCTTGGCGTGGGCCCGGCCAGTGAGGCAGGGACAGAGGAAACCGAAAAAGAGTGTCCGGCAGAAGAATTGAATGGCGGAGTGGAGAAGAGGGACGTCACCGTTGTGGCGGGAGATGAGAGAAGGGAATGCATCCTCAAAGTGGACAACTTCGGCGTCGATGAAGTATTTGGGTGAGACGACGACGTCGTTTTGTGAGAAAGAGAAGGTGACTAAGATGCCGATTTCGTCGGAAGAGAGAACGAATGCTGGGCACCATTGGTGAGGGCGGTTAACCCTTACCCACACTATGTCCCCTCTCTTTACACTTCTCCCACTCTGCATCGCTAAACCAATTACTACTTTCTATCATACAATGCAATTTATCAAATCACTCTGTCACCATTATTAATGCTTTGCCTTTTCAGTTTCTCATTACTAATCAATCAATCGATCAATCAAATCACTCTGTGGCGGCATTTCTTTGTCCTTTCCCTCCATCTTTTTAGGGTATGAAATTAATTATGGCTAATTCACCATTTTCTCATTTCAAATAAATACAATTATTGATTTATATTTGAATTTTTTTAAAAAAAATTTAACATTTTAGTTTGTCTATTACTTTGATATTAAATTATTAAGTTAAATGATTAATTTTTCATAAAATTTTACAACAGGACTAAACTGTTATATTTTTATATTCAAAAATTAAATCGATAATTTATATCTTTTAATAGTTAAATTGTCAACATTCCATATTTTTCAAAATCTAATTGGTTGGTTATCCAATTAATTAATTAAATGTCAAACTTACCTATTAGAAGAAAAAAAATAAAAAGATAAATAATCATTTTTATTTTTAGATATGTAAATCTGATGACAATTTAGATTTTAAAATAATAAAAATTTTAACTTAGTCTTAAATTTGTAAAAAGTACGATAATTATGTTTTATTATTTAATTATGAAATTATTTTGTTATTAAGTTATGATATTGAAAAATCAATTTGACATTCAATAGTAAACTTCAAAAACTAATTTTTATTAAATTATACGACTGGACATAATTATTGTACTTTTTATATATTTAAGAATTAAATAAAAAGTTTTATTTTTTTATAAACTAAATTATCATCAATTTACACGTCCAATAACTAAAATATCATTTATTCAAAGAAAATAGGTAAAAATAAAATAAAAATAAAACTATTTTTAAAAAAAATTTGGTTATCAAATATACTAACTTTTTTTCTATTTTTTTCATCTTATTTCTTTTTTACTAAACAAAGAAGAAAAGAGATTGTGGTGCTTCCATATTTACCTTTTTATTTATTTTAAAGACTTACATTTGTTATTTTTAATAATACGTAAAAAATGATATTTTACATTAATTTATTCTATAACACATTAAAAATTAATTATTATTTATTAAAACAAAGTGAAAATTAGAATATAGATAAACACGAGGAAAGTGTGAGAGATATCAAAGATAGAATAAAAAATGAAAACTAAGAATTAAAATGGAATAGTCTCTAAAGTGAATAGTTTTTAAAATTTAAAATGTAGAAAAAAATCTAAAAAAATGTGTACATTAATTAAAAATGTTGTCTCTTATTGTTATAAATATTTACAATTATTCTAAATTTGGGAAAATTGTAAATATTTATATTTTTTTATTCATAATATATAAGCACTTATGTTGTAAAAAATATTAATAAATTATAATTACATTTATCTTAAAATAGAT
>JAMLFT010006150.1:0-16485 GCA_026544285.1 Pachyrhizus erosus
TAAATTGTTTAAATATTTTTTTAAATTTAATAATATTTTTAGATTCTCATGTATTATAATTATGGAGTTTTAATTTTCATATTTTAATTATACTAATTATAAATATTATAATTTTAGTTTTTTAAATTTTAATTGTGCAAAATAATTTTTTAAGATATTATGAATGTATAATTTTTTTTTATAAATTAACATAATTATTATTAATATACATGAAATAAGATATATATTTAAAAGATTAAAATTATATAATTGTGATATCTTAAAAAATTAATTGATATAATTAAAAAAATATATAATTATATTATTTGACACGGTGTAATTAAGCTTATTTTATATAAAAATATTTTATCTAATTTTATTTTTAAAAATAAAAAATTACACTTAACTTAAATAATATCTTAAAATATCCTTAATTACAATAATTATAGAATATGTTTGAGTCATTGAGATTGATCCATTTAATTCATTAAATAGGATCAATTGAGTTGATATTTTTAATTTATTTTTAAAATAAATTTAACTTGATCTAATTAAATTTTTTTCAGAAATTTGAAGGATAAATTATATTAGATCAATATGTTAGGTTGATTTTTTTGTTTTGCATTTATTGTAGTATACTAAAACTTATTTGTGATTATTAAGGAGATTTAATTTAATTATTAAAGAATATCAGTGAATGAATGTAAATATCTTAGTATTTAAGTATAATTCTTATGAATTAAAAACAACTTATTTATGATTGTAAATTTATGAGTGTTAATAAATTAAAATATAATTGTTTCTAATTTTGATGTTTTTAAGGTTATTGATGAATGTATTTAATATTTTAAATATTTTGATGGACTAATTAATTTAGAATGCTTTATATTTTTATTTATTTAGTAGATAAATTCATAAATTACTTTTTAAAATTTTTTTTAACTATGTCAAGCTAACCTAACTCAAGCTGCAATTCTGAACTCGTTCTCAAAACAAATTTAACCTAACTCAAGTATTTTTCAACGAACTAACCAAAAGTTTGGTGGGACGTCACATCAACTTAAGCAAACTCATATTTGGGTAACGTGACAAAAATTTCGAATCTCTCTCCCTTCCCTTATTGTGGCAGTTTGGGAATACAAATAAATATATGATAAATGTCGTCGTCATCTGTAAAGTATTCCACAAGATTCAACTATAATATGAAGGAATGAATGTAGACGCAGGAGTTGGCTGGCTCAGCGTTGAACACCGTTCCATGCTGTTTAAGCCTCCGCTGCTCACACACCCATTCAACTTCAGATTTTCCCCACAAACTCGCATTTTCCGGTAAATTACTCTCTTCCGATTCTCAATTTTCTCAGCCTCACCACATTCGCTTTTCGTTCCAATTTTCTACCGATTCCTTCCTTCTTCTCTCAATTGCAAGGGCTCGAAACTCGAAGACTTCCTACATGGCACCTCCAATCCTCTCCCTCGCTCTTCCCTCAAACACCGGTAGAGTTCTCAGCATTCAATCCCACACCGTTCAGGTTTTTCTCTTCACCGTTTACTCCTCGATTACTTGTTTAACGCATCAAATGTTCGTTTCAGATGTCACCGATTCGTTGTAGAAATGAAGAATAATAGTATGCAATGTTGGTAATATTAAAATCAACGTATTCAGATGTTCTTAATTATACATCAAATGCTTTGGTAAAAGATGTTCAAGTTGATGTGTTTTTATTTGCATGATGTTTTGGATTGAAAAAAATGGAATTCGTGATTCTTCTCATTGGTGTTAAAATTCTACCCAAGTATATGCTGTTGGTAATTGGTAATAATCTTGAATAATGTCATTGTCAGTTGCATACAGCTGGCTAAGTAATTACCTTGACATTGTGGCTGTTTGCTATTATTCTCAGGGGTATGTTGGTAATAAATCGGCTGTCTTTCCTCTGCAACTACTGGGATATGATGTGGATCCAATTAATTCCGTGCAGTTTTCAAATCACACAGGCAAGCTGTCTTCAATTTTTCATTCAGTTTCTCAGGACTCTGTGGCCCGATATATGGTGTGGTGAAATCTGTAAATCTGAACAAGTTTAGACGTGGTATGGTGTACTTGATGAAACAATACTACTGTTGGGGTTTAATAAATTTGAGGGTTATAATGCAGGATACCCCACGTTTAAGGGTCAGGTTTTGAATGGACAGCAACTCTGGGATCTAATAGAAGGCCTTGAAGGAAATGAGTTATTGTTCTATACTCACTTGTTGACAGGTATTTTAAATATTGCTCTATTTGTGTTTTTTATTCTGAACTGTATGACATTTTCCTCATGAAAAAGGAGGCATCTGGTTCAAGTTTTGCCATGATATGTGGCAATCTGTCTTTCTTAGAAGATGTTTCTTGAATGTTTTTGTATCTCTTGATGAAAAGCTTCAATTTTTCTTACTGAAAGTAGATGAAATGATTCTTTGACTGTCCATTGTGTCATATTCTTATCGGATGTTGGAATTCTTATGTTCTTAAAAAACTTTTTTTTTCTTTTCTTTTTGGGTGACAGACTTAAGTTTCTCTCTTTCAAAATCATTATTATGTATTATTGTTGAGCCATCCTGCAATATTTCCTTTAGTATTAAAAGATTATAATTGTTATGCTATTTATGATATACTTTTGCATGCTATTGTAATATTGTCTGTGTGTTCAATCACTAACCTATCAGTTTGTTGCAATTTTATTTTGTTCCTTATTTTCATTACTTCCTTCGTTCCCTATTCCAATCCATGTATTTTCAGGTTATATTGGTTCAGAGTCTTTTCTAAACACTGTATTGCAAGTTGTCAGCAAACTTCGGTCAACAAACCCAGATCTTACATATGGTGAGAATATTGAAAATACTTGGGATTTGTTTGATATGCCGCATAAAATTGCACTGATAAGTATCTGATCTGGCTTTATACAATGTTTGTGCTTTCCTTTATGATTACAGGTTTACTTTTAAGTTTTAACATCAGACCATCTTATATTGGCCTAGCTTTTATGAATATTTATATATTATTCACAAGGAACAATGGAAGACATAACTTAAGTCTTCAGACATAAAGGGAGAAATTGAAGAGAATTTACATCCTGTTGTAGCCAACAGGGACTACACTTTTTTAAGTCTCCACTATAGTTTGTGTTCCAAATAGATAACACAATTTTCTTGTGATTTTTATTAAGTGTTGTTAGCTGAAGCTTGGGGAATATGATTTCAATCTTTTTCCTTTTTGGGTGTTGGGCACTTGAACCTGAAGCTTGTTTTGTACTTTTATTCTTGTTAGAGAATAAATCTATGCGTGTATCTGCATTTAATAAAATTGTGCTGCCTTGTCAGTATGTGATCCAGTGATGGGTGATGAAGGAAAGCTTTATGTTCCTCAAGAGCTAGTATCAGTCTATCGTGAGAAGGTATGACTATAAAGATGTTTTTGCAGGTGTGCAAGTGCAAATAATAAATATTGTATAGTCATATACTGTCAAAAGAGAATAAACAAGGAAATATTGTGCTGAAACTGTGTGTCTAAACACAACACAAATGAGTGTTTATACAAACAAAAAAGATTGATTACAATAAATTAGAGGAGATATAATTTCTTCTAGATAAAAAATAATATGCATAAATACTTTATTTCCTAAATTACATCATACTTTATTTTCTTATTTTCAACACTCCCCTTCAAGTTGGAGCATTCCAATCAAATGTGTCCCACTTGCTACAAATGTGACTAATCCTTGATCCCTTACGAGACTTTGTGAAGATGTTTGTCAACTAATCACTAGAATTAATGAAGCTTGTAGTAATGTTTTCAGACTCAAGTTTCTCTCTTATAAAATGACAGTAAATTTCAATGTGCTTGGTCCTTTTGCGGAAGACAAGATTAGAAGTAATATGTAAAACTGTTTGGTTGTCACATATGATAGTCATTTGTGAGTCCCTTTTGAATTTGAGTTCTCTGAGAAGTTGCTTCAGTCATACGAGTTTACACGTCACTAATGTCATGACCCTATATTTTGCTTGTCATTGGTGAGCCAGCCCAGTCAGCATTTGAATATCCAATAATTTGGGTGTGTCCCTTATATTCATAAATGAGACCTTTGCGGGAGCATTCTTAATATATCTTAGGATTTGAGTTATTGTTTCTCAATGCTCTTGGCTATGTGAGTTTAGAAATTGACTTACCACACTTATTGCAAAAACAATGTTTAGATGAGTCATAGTTAGATAGTTTAACTTTCCAACTAACCTCTTATATCTTCCAAGATTTGAGAAGGGCTCCCCTTGATTAGGTGCCAATTTGATACTCGGATTCATGGATGTGTTTATTGGTCTTTAGTTTGGAAGTTGTGAGTCAGATACTGCTTCAGACTAGAAATGTCATCTTGATCATTGCCTATGATAACAATGACATCTACATAGATAATAAGATAAATGCATCCTTTAGAAGAATGACTATAGAAGATAGAGTGATTACCTTCACTATATGTCATCCCAAATTGCTTCACAACATCCCAAAAGCGACCAAACCAAGCTCGAAGATATTGTTTAAGCCCATATTAAGACCTGTGAAAACGACATACCATAATAGAAGACTCCCCTTGAGCAACAAACTCAAGTGGTTATTCCATATAAATTTCTTCATCAAGATCATCATAAAGGAAGACATTTTTAATATCAAGTTGGAAAAAACAGTTATTGATGAAAGTCATCTTAGAGACTGGAGATAAAGTATCAATGTAGTCCTGTTCATAGACCTGTGTATATCTTTTTGCAACCAGATGGACTTTATATTGATCAACGGTACCGTTGGGACCAACTTTAAAAGTGTATAACCAATGACACCCAATAGTAGATTTGCCGGCAGGAAGAGGAACCCACTCCCATGTGTCACTACTTTGGAGAGCACACATTTCATCAATCATGGTTTGCCTCCACTCTAGTTGTGATAATGCTTCCCCTGGGGTATTGAAAATAGAAATAGAAGACAAAGAAGACAAACAAGTATAGTGTGTAGGAGAAAGACAATGATAACTAAGGTTAGTATAGTATGGAGATGAGTTACGAGTTGAACGTATACCTTTTCGAAGAACAATAGGCCAGTGAATGTTATTGGACAAATCCAAATCCAATGTAGGAGATGGAATCGAGAAAGAGTCATACATCAGCTCTACTATCTCAGTAGTCAGAGGAGGAGACATAACATTTAGTGGTCGAGGATGGCATTGATTCACCTAAATAGATTGCAAAGGTGTTGGAGGATCATTTCGAGTTGGAACAAAGTCATCTAGTAAGGAAAAAGAACAAGTGGACTAAGAGAGACATGATTCCATAGGTTAGAAGTAGAGTTGATAGACTTAAAGCATGGAATAAATTATAAAAAAGGAGATGTCAACAGAGATAAAGTATTTGTTAAGATTAGAAGTGAAACAAAAATAACCTTTTTGAGAACGATGATATCCGAGAAAGACACATTTGAAGGAGTGAAGAGAGAGTTTGTCACGACCCACAGTGAGATCGTGAACAAAATAGGTAGAATCAAAGATAAGACTGTAGAAATGAGACTTTGGAAAGAGTATAGAGTGGGTAACTTGATCATTAAGAATAGAGGATGACATGCGATTAATGAGGTAACAAGTCGTTAGGACAATATCACCCTAGAAGCGATAAGGAACATGATGATGGATGAGAAATGTCTAAGTAGTTTCAATGAGATGTCGATTCTCGCGTTCGGCCACTCCATTTTATTGAGGTGTATAAGGGCAAGATGTTTGATGGAGAATCCGTTTGGATGTCATGAACTATTAAAGTTGACGAGACAGATATTCACGAGCATTATGAGAGGGATCCTAAACATTAGAGTCGACTAAAAAAAAGGGAGATGCAACTCACTTATTAACTCTTTCAGGGAATGACTGTCAGATGTGTTTTCCTAATTGACGTAACTCATAATATAAACTAGACAAAAATCGTGGAGGCTTGACACCATCTTCTACCGTTTGAGCAAACTGGGATGTTCTAGCTAGGCACAAATCATCATTGGGGAGATAGCAGATGCACATACAAGTGGTGAAGCAGATAGTATAGATCATGGAATTTACATTTGATGCCAATTATTCATCTCAAGATTTGTTCCTGCAAGGTCACAAAATTTAGTAAAGATGAGAATAAGGTTATGAGATTGGGTTAGACGAGTGATAGAAAGTAAGTTAAAAGGGCAGTTAGATACATAAAGAATAAAGTGAACAATAAGCAATGAAAGTGGATGGATAGTGCCAATTCTAAGGCTTGTGTTCTAGTATCATTGGTAAATGTGCTGGAGGGAAAATGACCATTTGTAGTAAGTGAAGAGAAAAGAGAATGATTACCAGCAATGTGATCAAATGCACCAGAATCAAGTACCCAAGGATCCAGGGAAGGGGATTGAGAGAGACAAGCATAAGATTTGTCAGTATGAGTCATCGAAGCAGTAGTGTTAGCGTTGGGAGGTTGTCGACTTTCATACCAA
The DNA here is from genome assembly GCA_026544285.1 of Pachyrhizus erosus. Classification (NCBI taxonomy): domain Eukaryota; kingdom Viridiplantae; phylum Streptophyta; class Magnoliopsida; order Fabales; family Fabaceae; genus Pachyrhizus; species Pachyrhizus erosus. Next base: position 6,512 of record JAMLFT010006150.1, read on the forward strand.
CAGAAAAATTCCTCATAAGTAGCAGGAGTCATACAAGGCTGATTAACTGGTGGTGTAGGAAGCGCAAGTGGATCAGGAGTAGATTCTTGAGTAGTATTTGCTGGACTAAGGGGTTTACCATGCAACTTCTAGCACCAATCAATGGTATGACCACCACAATGACAATGGTTACACCTATACTTACTCTTGGAGTTAAAGGAGCTTGTGCATGAGCATCCAAAATTATCACTTTGAGAGGCAAGGACAAAAGTTTTGCCTGAAGTAGAAGTAGGAGATTCTGTGTTAGATTTAGGAGGAATCCGAAGAAGGGCAAAAGATGCAGACGTCATCGTTGGGGCTACGGGTGATCCAAGAATTTGATCACACGTTGCAGGGGTCTTTTGAGGTTAAGCCATATAAGGCCAAGGTCATCAAGAAGAAGGTGCTTTAGTTTTCTAATTCCTTTTTTGCCTTGGCTGGATTGGATGCTACAGGAGGCAAAAGTTCATTATAGTCATGCAAAGCGGCATGAACACAACTCAGATAAGCAGACATAGGGCCATCAAAACATTGGGGAGCAAGCAACGCCATAAGATCTTGGCACACGCTATACAGGCGTAAGTGTCATTGGTGTAGAAGGCACGAACCTTATTCCAAACTAATTCACAAGTTTCATGGGGCCTGAAAATCTATTTGAGCGAGGGGTGAATCGTTGATTTAAGAACGCTACAAAGTTGGACATCAATTTTCCGTCACTACTCATGCTCCGCTTCCACTATAGAATCTATAGAGGTAGTGAAATGAGATTCGTATTCCAACCTACTAATCTACAAACCAATTTCAGAGGCCTAGGTAGAGTAGTTAGAATCATCCATCTTTTCAATAGACATTGGCATGTTGGAAAAAAATGGTAGACTTCGTCTTGAGAAACGAAGTAGAGGTGCTAGATGTCATAGCAAATGAACACCCAAAATAGTACTTAAAAACAATACCTATATAGAGAGGAAGCAATATGTTTGGAGAGAGAAAAGAGGGAGAATCACCAAATCATGTCCAATGAGGCCAAAATTGCAGGGGTAGGGTTGCCCAGGATTTGTGAAGCCGTTGCTGGAAGTCGGGGGGACTATATGCACCGCCTAGCACCTCCAGGAGGTGCTGTTTGGTGCTAGAGAAAAATGGCATGTGAGAATGCGTGGGTTGTCAAAATCTAACGCGACACTAGGGTTGTGTAGATTGGCAAAAAATGAGTTTGGGGTGACATTACACAACGAAAAACTTGCTGGAAAACTTTGTTGGAAAAGTCATCGAAAAATGAAAGAAAAGTCTGGTGCAAGGAAAAGCCAATTGGAAAAAAGAAACTATTTGCTAAAAAATTTTCAACGAGGAAAGTGGGTCTATTGGATAGACATGGTTTTCAAGGAATTCTTGATACCATAATAAAAGAAAATAAAAAAAATATTGTGCTAAAACTGTGTGTTTAAACACAACACGGATGAGTGTTTATATAGGTAAAAAAGATTGATTACAATAAATTAGAGAATATATAGTTTTCTCTAAATCAAAGATAATATGTCTAAATATTTTATTTTCTAAATTACATCATACTTCATTTTCTTATTTTCAACATATACAATGTAGCAAATTAAAAAAATATAAACTTATTTGACTGAACTATTGCATGCCTGCACCTATAATTGAAAATTATATTTTATTGCTAAGTGACGTTCCTATTTTTATAGGATGATACAAGCATACTTCCCTTTCACGTATCCTATTTTTAATTTGAGAAGTATATTCCTAGTGTTAGCATCTGAGCAACACACATTTTGGCAGGTTGTTCCAGTAGCTTCAATGTTGACTCCCAACCAGTTTGAGGCAGAACTACTGACAGGCTTCAGGTAATTATATAACAATTAAGATTGCATAATTTTTTTTCTGTTTTATGCGTTTCTTATTGTTGATTTCATTTCTCTACTGTATTGATGATAGCACATCAATTTCTTTTCCTTTTCTGTTCAATACAAAAGGTCCTCAAGTATGTTTTGGGCGTAAAAGATTAATTTTATTTAGATTAAGTTATGAACATATCTCTGAAATTATTTAGATTTGCTTGCACTAGAGAAGGTTCCATTTTGAGCTGCAAGGGTTCTTTTCCTTTGTTTTTTCTTTATAATTTGGGAGAAAGAGGGGAGCTGGCCTCGTTGTTAATGTCCACGGGTTTCTTCTCATATATTTTGGTACATTTTTGTTTGTGCGGGGTGTGGGTATGCCCCTATCGAGGTAAAGAATCTTGGTAGTTTTTTAGGAATTTCCAGTGTGTGCTGTTGCTGTGCCATGCACCAAGGCATGCTAGCATTTGTTGGTTCCTTGGAAATATATTTGTAGTTTGTCATTTAATGGAACTAATTGGGTGTAGAGCCAACATCCACCCACAAATTATTCTGTTATTTTGAATGTAACAAGTGATTGAAAACATATTTTCATCAAGCAAAGGTAGTTTGAGTTTTTTTAGTTTTTTTGCTTTTTCTTTATCAGTTATTGCCACTATTACTATTAGTTTAGCGCATATACATTCTGTTTAAGCATCTCCACAATATATCTGTTTTGCCTTCTAAGTATTCAAATTTCATACTTATTATAGGATTCAGTCTGAAGGACATGGTCGAGAGGCCTGTAGGCTTCTCCATGCAGCTGGACCTTCAAAGGTTTGCTTTTATTGTTGTATGTTGAAAAACACCCTTTTTTATTGGGATCCTTGAAACCTCTTGGTCTAAGCTTTCTCCTTTCAACATAGGCTTCTTGTACTGGTCACGATTTTCCCCTTTTGATCCGTGTATGGAAACTGTTTATTGCTGTTGTTTTCATACTCAAAGGCGTCTGTTTTGACCAATTAGTCACAAATGTTTTATACTTTTCCAAGTTATGTAAATTGATTTCTCAATTATGTTTTAAACCATGTGCTAAGATGTTTTTATTCCAATAGTAAAGAAAAGATTCACTAATGGGATCTGTTGGAAAGTATCTCCTATTTAAGGAGAACATTTACTATTTACTGGCTCTGTATATTGGGCTTTTATCTATTTATTTTTGCAAATAATCAGGGTTTGACCTGTATTGTTTTACTAATTTCCTAGTTTCTTTATTTTCCTAGTATTTTAATATTAGAGATTGTAAATCATGTATATATAATTAATCATACCGAGGATTTCCCAAAGCAATTCAGAAATCCTTTGATTGGTCTTAAGTAGATACTCTTGAAGTTTTACTTTAATAATTTGAATATGAGCCTGTGTTATTTTATGGAAAGCCCTGATATATGGTATACATAAAAAAATGGAACTTCCATTATATTCTGTAGAGTGGATGCCCAAATTGGTCCTCAAAAGATATATGTGTTGTCACATCAGTCCTCCATTATAAAGATTGGTCCTTCTAGAATCAAGATACATGCAACATTGAATTGGTCTTTCGATGTCACATTTTTGCTATCAATTTGGCCCTTAAAATGACATCAAATGGTCCTTGAATTTGAAGGAAATCTAGTAGCATTAATTCATTTAATTACGATTATTGGATCAATTTAAGTTGCTAGTAAATGGAGGACCAATGTGATGTTATGTATATCTTTGGAGGACCAAAGTAAATGCTAACTCTATTTCTTGACAGCTAAAATATTTAGTAGTGCTGCAGTTACACATTTCATTCTTCATTTTCATATAGCCCTTCAAATAGAAGGAAATCCTGTCTTCTATCACGTTCATTCTTTTACTGAATGGTATATAGGCATGGCAAATTAATCCAAACTCGTAGGTACCACCCCAAACCGGTCCCAACATTGATAGGGAATACTCATTTTAACTAAATATTGTTACGGGTATGAGTATTACCTAATTTTCTTATACAAGAACGGAAACGGAGATTGGGTATCAAACTATACTTGAATCCATACCCATCCCCTTTACATATATTTTTATAATGTTTTTATCACAATATATGTATACAAAATATATTTTTTAAAGATTTTATTGTTATAATTTTAAAAAATATAAATTAATTAGCCAATAGTCAAATGATTTAAAATATAATAATAGTTAAAGAACAAACTTAAACTGATAGGTTTAACTAAAAATATAATTTTATTCTTAATTCTTCATCTTTATTTTCTTTTCTATTCATTATTTTTTATATATTGTTTGAATTAAAATATAATTAATAACTAAATATACAATTTATTTAAAAATATTTAAGTAAATTAAAATTATAAAAAAATAGTATAATTGGCTACTTGCGAGTATACCCGAACTTAATAAAACCTGACAGGAATGGGTATTAAAATTTTATATCCGTTTCTTTTATACTTTAAGCCATACTCACCCCACCTTTGCGGGAATGGGGATAGAGAGAGCCAAATCGGTTCTCTACCCGTCCCATTGTCATCCCTAATGGTATAGCATGGCATACGACTACTTGGCATTTTGGATTGCTTTAATCTTTTTTAAGCTCAATTGTAATTTTTTTCAGTTATAATTCTGGTTTTAATAATCCTTATATCTCTTTTTGTGAATAAATTAGATCCCTTATCTCACCCCCCCACCTCCCCTGGTGCAAGTTGGCTATTTGTTTATTATGATAACAAAATTCTGTCAGATTCTTCACTACCTGAAAATTTTGGATTTTAACTCCATACAAACAACACCAGTAGAGGGATTGGATCCTTGTATCTAACAATGTCCTAAAGTGATACACCAGTAGTGTACAAACAACTCACACCAAAGCTTGAATCTAAATTAGTAAATTACACATGTGAATTCCATGCTTGGATCTGTACATTTTCAACTTTCCTTTTCTAGTTGTTCTTTTTTTGATGCCAAGAAATTGTCTACATCTGATGTCACAACTCACGATAATTCTTTCTTTGATGATTTTCTAAAATGTAGTTTAGGGTCTGTTACTCTTTTTAGTCATTTAGCTTATGTATATGCTCTTCAGGTTATAATTACAAGTATAAATATAGATGGAAATCTTCTCCTCATTGGCAGTCATCAAAAAGAAAAGGTGAAATAAATGTTGCTTATAATGCTTTTGTTGATTGTCATATTTTTATTTCTAATTTCAGATGTATGAGTGATAATGGAGGTCAAAATGACTAAATTTTCATAGTTATCTTGCATAATATGTTTGCTTATGGCTTGAGCATTGACAGTGGTTTGTAAAATTTGTTTTCCGCAATTCCATAATTTTCTGAAAACCACACTGATCTGAGCAGTTCAGTAAAAAAATTGGTGAGTTGGTTAGCTGCATGGTTCCGTTAGTACCTCATCTTATAACTAAATGAAGCTGAGTATTGCCAGTCTAGAGCCAAACGAGTGAATCAGTTGAGGTAGTTCACATAATGGTGGTGAGTGGTGACAGTTAGTGGACAAACCACATCATTATTACATTGCAGCTTGCAACAGTGCTGAAGTAAAATTCAATGTACATGCACATTGGACCTTCCTCCCATAGGAGTAGTACTTATGTATATGTACTTTGAGAGTAATATGTGTCACTGCCTAATCTTACAAGCTATTGAATTGAATTTAAAATATTATTAAATTGCATTAAATAATAATCCACCATTAGTACTAAATACATTAACTATCACTAATTTAACAATAATCTAACTAGAGATTATGTTATTGCATTCTTAAAAGTCTCTTATGAAAGAAATTGAAAATTAATATTTGTTTCCCAATTGTCCCTGACTACAAATTCTGATATAATTTAATGTTTGTACATTTGTATATATAAAATAGTATTTTATTTTTCTATATTTTAAGTATAACTATTTATTTTATCATAGGAAGTGTATCAAGTGAGAATAGTTCTCATTTTAAGAATGTAAGAACAGTAACTCTAAGCCATACAACCATACATAGATGGTAAAACTTAAAAGTTAGATTCGCATGACCACTTAAACAAGTCATGCATATTTTTTCTTTTAATCTTGATAATTCAAATATGATTTAATGGTCCATATAAATAAATAAATAAATAAATATATATATATATATATATATATATATATATATATATATATATTGTCTTGTAGCAGCAGCAGCAGTAATAATAAATTATTACTGTTATTATTATTATTATTATTATTATTTCTAACACAGCCAAATAACTGAACCATGAAAAACTGTTTGGTCTTTGGATTGCTGTTTATGTATATACATTCACTGGCTAAGGCTACACATTTCTACATCTTTTAACCACTCAGTGATGATTTGTTCTCTACACACTGTGCTCTCATGGTAACAACCCAACTTGTATTATCTTTGTCTGATAGGGAGAGCCTCCCAGACAATTTAAGATCGTGATTCCAAAAATACCAGCTTATTTTACGGTATGAATATTCCATAAATACTTCTGTTTATATATGGTTTTACCAATATTGATCTTTACAATTTTTTTTCAAGTGAAGGGAAAAAGTTTGTTTGGAGTCAAACATGGATAATTTCAGCTTGAACTATTCGATGATTTTACATCTGTAATTTATGGAGTATCAAAGAATGTACACTTAATTTCCATAAATAGATCTGAGCTGCATGATCTCTTGTTCATTAGCATTTAGAGCTCCAATAATCACCTTTGCCTTGTTTTCGTTGTGTAAAATACAATGCCGACAAGTATTTCATTTAAAAAACCGCATCTTCATTGCAGTAGCTATATGCTCCTTGGGAAAATAGAGAAGAATACAGTGGATGAGGGTTCATCTTCAACATAAAACACCATGTAAACACTATTGCAAACTAGCCACCAAAAGTTTTCACCCTTTTATCATCCCTGCCCATGTAAAGTCTTGTTTGACTACCCACATGGTTCTGCATGCAAAAATACAACACAGCCAACAGGACATATTACTTTAATTGCTCTTAATACATTTAACCTGGTGCTTGTTAGACAGTAAGAAGTTTATCCAAAGCCCAAAGGATAAATAGGAAAAAAATTCATTCAAGAAAATTTTCAAACAACCAACTTATAAATTATCAAATTTATTCAATTAAGTTCTTTAATCCATTCTGTTTAGATTCAAACATTCAATAACTAGAACCTTAACTATGTTCTTATGCTTGTAGGGAACGGGAGATCTCATGACTGCACTTCTTCTTGGTTGGAGCAATGTATTACCTTTACAAAAGACTTATGACTATTGTTTGGTCTTATTAGTAATTTCATAATAGTGATAAGATATTTGTCTTTATTAATTTCAGAAATACCCAGACAACCTTGAGATTGCTGCGGAACTTGCAGTGTCAAGCTTGCAGGTATTTATTTTCTTGATGTGTGCCAGTTAATCTTATTAGGTTTTTTCCTCTTCTGATATTGTGCAAGTACTTTTGGATTAACAAAGGTGTTCTATCATTTAAAATATTTTGACTGATTTATTACTCCTTACTAGTAACATTAATTGAATTTTTTAAACAATGGCATTCATGTTGCTGAATGAGCCCACAATTTTTAGTAACAGATAATTAACAGCTAAAGGTTCACCAATATGTGCAGGCAGTTTTGCACACAACACTCAGGGACTACAAAAGCGCTGGGCATGATTCCAAGTCAACCAGTTTAGAGATCAGATTAATTCAAAGTCAGGATGATATTCGCAGCCCACAAGTAAAACTTAAAGCTGAATTATACAACTAAGTTAGTGATATAATTTAAACATGTATGTATTTTTCTGTGTTATTAAATTTTTTGGAAGGATCGACAGTTACAAGAACTTAAGAAGAAAAGTTTCTTCATTTGTCTTCTATTTATTGACCAAATATAGAAATTGGTAAGTCATTAAGAGCTAACTTTACTATTTATCAATATGACCTAATTTTATAGGTAGAAATAAAGAATAACTAGTCAAAATTTATTATTCCTTTCTTTTTTTACTGTCTTCACAATTTCATATTGCAGTAACATGGAAACATGACATTTAATTGTTAATTGTACTACATCCTACATGTTTTTCACTAGGATGTCAATTGAGTCTAATTAATAAGGATTCTTAAACTCTTGAACAGGGTTTGGACTGTATATTTTGACGAGTTTGAAGTTTCCATTTCATGTTTATTGTATGAAAACTTTTGTGCTGATATTTTCTTATAGATATTTTTTGAGTTTGTGATAATGATTGAAAAAATTGTATACTAATCAGAATGTGCAGAGTTTAGATTTGAAGACAGAAATATGTCTAGTCTAATTTTTTATATTGACATACAGTTCTTAAAATTGATTTGATATACATTCATGTAATTTGATAGCTTTATAGGAGTACTTGGTTATAAGGCAATAAGAAATGCCTTTGATTTGTCACATGCTGATGATGCATGTATTCATTCATCATCACATCATTTCCAGTTGACATCCTCTGTGTGGATGTTAATTGTTCAGGTCCATGATGATAGGAAGAAAATTCCATCATATTTGATGGATGAAATTCCTTATGATATCCATATACGTTGGCCATAGGAGATGGTTGATGATCATATTCACTAGTTAATGACACTCCAGGGAAGTTATGTGTCCACTCTTGATTCTCTAAGCCAGAATAAATAGTTCCACTGTTCTCGTGAAAACTTGTGGGCCTCATCATGGGTACTACGCTCTCCTCCCATCTGGGATTTTCATTAATTATGGTGAAATTTTGTTTGGTTCTATTGTTAACATTATCCAAAATCAATGGTGCTGCATAATGATAATTGATCCCTCTTTCCATGGTTTTGAAACCCATATCCTGATTAAAATCCCATTTGGATTCCCAGTGATCTTCACCAAAGGTGGGAATCATATACTGATTTTCAGTGGCACTGGGATCCATTATTAATGGAGCTTGGTTATTGTTCTGATCACCGTTGTGTCCTGCATTCCATATCTCAGCATGTTTGCCATATTTGGCTAACTTCTGGACCAAGTTGTATGGATTGACAATGCCCGTGACAATTGCCTTCTGCTCTTCTGCATTAATATCTACTTTGCAGACACCTGGAGATAATCAATGAAAAGTGGTTAACTTACATCTTCAACCTGCACATGTGCAATTAGAAACTAACACAGGAAAATATAATTCAAAAGGTATTATTTTTATGTTTTCTTCTGTTTCGTTTTTCCCCCTATCTGACACCATTCTTTGTTCTTACTAGCCCAAACATTTATTGCATCTGCACTCTTATCCTTTTCCCTTTAGGTCTTTTTCTACACAATAACCTCTAATATAGGATTTATAACTTTTTTCGGCTATTACCATTGTGGTTTGCTGTTAGCTTTGATGATGGGGTCGGAAAACAACTGATTCATGCATATACACTTGAATTTGCCTTGAAAACCATATTGGCATGACTTCCAACTAACTGACGAGAAAATAAGAATAAAACATAGAATTGCTTCTAGAATAACTTTAGTTTCCAAGTTCACAATCTCCAAGTTATTTAACCATCCAACATGCAAGAGTTTTCATGGCCACGAAGCCAAGGAAAAAAGTCTCTGCGGTAGTACATACAATCTTAAAGCTTAAAGGACCAATGCCTTTACCTTGAGTTGTCGTATCTTATTAAAAAAAATACATATAAAATTTGTTTGATTACCTAAAAATTATGATACTGAACAACATAAAAGTAGTTGTTTCATGTTCGATTTTGAAAAAGATGATACCACAACTCAAAAAAAATGATGGATAGGACAAAAATATACTTTTTTTTACTCAATATATCACAGAACAATTTTTTCTTTTAAGTACAAACTATTTAAAAGATTATAATATCTAATTTTATCTCTTTTTTCTAGCTTCTTCTCTCATCTTTTTAGTAACCGTCGTTCTCAATTAATAACTGTATACTACATGTGTGAATAGCTCTTTAATCCCCATTCTTTAGTGTTTTTTTTATCTCAATTTCTATTTTATTTTATTTGATATGTAGTTTTTATGTGATATGTGTAATATATATTAAAATATATAATAATAT
>JAMLFT010006151.1:0-16485 GCA_026544285.1 Pachyrhizus erosus
AAATATGGTAACAAAAAATTTTAATTGATTGAAAGTGAACGGTGACTTGAATAGTCATCACATGATTAAACTCTTAAAATATTAAAATTAATTAATTTTATTATTACTATGATGACTACTAAGAAAATGTTAAACAGTATCATCAACATACTGATTAAAAAATTAAAAAATAAATATTTTTTTATTAAAATACGTAAAATTATCTTTTTATATTATTGTATATTTTTAATAAAACTTTTTGTGTTTGATTTCTGAACAAGAGAGTTTTTAAAGCACTAATTAGGAAGAATTTTATTATTATTGTTATTTGTTTAAACGTAATTGCAAAAGGGAACGAATAAATATCGTCTATAAATACCGAAAACGCAGGGGATTTTTCCTTCGCTGCGGTATTTGGCTTCTCTCTCTCTCTCTCTCTCTCTCTCTCTCTCTCTCTCTCTCTCTCTCTCTCATAAACACACTCCGCGTACAAGCATTGTACCGTTTCTCTTCACAAACTAAGAGAGAAGATGTCAGACGCCTTCTGCAGCGACTGCAAGAGGCAGACGGAGGTCGTCTTCGACCACTCCGCCGGCGACACCGTCTGCTCCGAGTGCGGCCTCGTCCTTGAGTCCCACTCCATCGACGAGACCTCCGAGTGGCGCACCTTCGCCAACGAGTCCGGCGACAACGACCCCAATCGTGTCGGCGGACCCTCCAACCCTCTCCTCACCGACGGCGGCCTCTCTACCGTCATCGCCAAACCCAACGGCGGCGCCGGCGAGTTCCTCTCCTCCTCCCTCGGCCGCTGGCAGAATCGCGGCTCCAACCCCGATCGCGCCCTCATCCTCGCCTTCAAGACCATCGCCACCATGTCCGATAGGTCCGTCCCCTCTTCTAGGGCTAAATTCCAGATCGGGATTGGTGTGGACTTGTACTTCTAAAAGACTCATAAAATGAAAAGAAAAATTAAGAACAGAAAATGTGATTGCTGGTTGGGGACTCATTTGATGTTAGTAGTGATCACGGTTTTGTTGTGATGGGGACTAATGTGGCTTTGTGAGATTAAAATTAAAATAAAAAATTAAATTAATAATTTTTTTTGCTGTTGTCCTTTCAGTTTTTATTGAGAATGTTATTGTTTATTGGATGGGATAATTGAGGTATTGGCTGATGTGGTTGATGGCTTTTCAGGTTGGGACTCGTCGCGACGATCAAGGTATGTCTTGTTCTTATTTAGGACAGTTTTTTTTTTTCTTTTTTTCTTAGGTATGTTTTGTTCTTGTTTAGGACAGATTTTTGTTTCTTTCTTCTTAGGTATGTCGTGTTCTTATTTAGGACAGTTTTTTTGTTTTTCGTTTGTTTTCTTTTTTCGTTTTTGGGTTATTATTATTACTGGGCAAGGTTCCTGGAACTGCGTATATGTTAGTGTCTAATGCAAATATGATGGTTGTGAGTGAGGTTTGAACCTCGAGTGGAAAGCTTGCTGAAGGCGTGTTGTGAGCGCCTTTGGGTGTGCAGATTAATTAAATAGTTTATTCGATGGGGGTTTAATTTATGGGAGCTTGTGTCTTGTATGTGTTAGTTGAATATGGTTATTTTGATTATGTTTGCCGTGAAGTATAGTGAAATAAGATGGAAATAACGGGAGAGTCGGGAAACTGCGTGTATTTGTATCCACTGCATATGATTGTTGTGATTAGGATTGAGGTTGGGATCTCAAATGGAAAGCTTACAGAAATTGTGTTTTATCCGAATGAGTTACATGTCAAATTTTTGAAGAGGTTAGAGAAGTTATTGCACATGGAAGGTACTGTTTGGCTGTAAGTTTTGAATGCTATTCTGGTAAAACTATAATCAATTGCATTGTTAATAAGAGGACATATATTTGCGTTCCTCATTTTGTGAGGGTTTGATTATGGAACAAGTTTCATTAACCTGCATTTTTATCTGTATGCAAATGCATATGATCTTATGCCTTAGGCTTGCAAGCTCAAACTTGAAGGCAAACTTGATTGCAACTTTGAAATTGTACCATTTTCATAATTGTGTAGATTTTTGTTGAGTTACTTGGTATCGGATTACATTGTTGTTTGGTAAGGCATTGTAATGGTACACTTAATGCGGTTTGTTTTATTTTGCCTTCTGTAATTCCCTGGAGAAATTGTGATCAGTGTCAGTATCTCTAGCTGGTTTAGGTGCTGCCCCCTTTTATTGAGGCTTATTTGGAAAGACTTTCTTGTCTGACAAGGCATACTTTAATTAGTTAGTAGGAAGTAAAATACAAATACCTGGGGGAATATAGGGATCAACACCTCCTAAAATAAACGTAGTAACCAAAACCCAAATGCATGGAAACCATTGGGGGTGTAAGGTCTAATTCTATATTTGAGCCTAAAGTTTATTTTACTCTGAATGTTAATCTTGAGTAGTTAAAATATATGGCAAACTGCTTTCTTCTTTTTGTAGTGTTAAACATTTCTTCCTTAATGAGGTGTGTGTTTTTTGGCACCTCTTGCCTCAAGGCATTAAAATCTTATATACTAGGGTCATTTCATGTGCACCTTGTTAATGATGCTTGATCCATGCATGATACAGAAGTTCCGGGAGCCCAATATAAGTGTACATTTGGAAAAATGAGTGGGTTAAAACTTAAGTTTTTTCCTGAATGTGTGGACTTGCTGATTGAAATAAGGATATCTGCAAAGCAATTAGTATGGATTTGCAAATTGATGTAGTGAAAGGATTAGATCATGTTTTGACGGCCCTCATGTCATGTCAAGCTTCTCAGAACCAAGTTTATAATCCTTTCAATGTCTTGATTTAATATTGAAATCTTCATTTTAATTGTTCTTTCTTATCTTCTGCTTTAGTTTTCATGTAAAATGAGTATATTCACTTATGTTGTTTTTTACAATTTCTATGAAGGATCGGGCAAATGAGATATACAAGAGGGTTGAAGATCAAAAGTCCAGTAGAGGAAGAAATCAAGATGCTTTACTGGCTGCTTGTCTCTACATTGCTTGCCGACAAGAAGACAAACCTCGTACTGTAAAGGGTACTGCTTATGATTCTTTTAACATCTGGATGCTTACCAATTTATCTTTCTGTATGTAAATGAGCTTCCCTGAACCTATGGATTTCAACTAGAAATTTGCTCTGTTGCCAATGGGGCTACAAAGAAGGAAATTGGCCGAGCAAAAGAATACATAGTAAAACAACTGGGTTTGGAGAATGGTAATGCTGTGGAGATGGGTACAATACATGCGGGGGATTTTATGGTGAGTTTTCTTTATCAACTTCAAGCATATTTTGTTATTTTGGTCCACGTATTTGTGAAGCTAATTCATCTAAAATTTGATTACATATCATTAATGTTACTGACAATATTTTAATTCAGAGGCGATTCTGTTCTAATCTTGGTATGAATAATCAAGCTGTTAAAGCTGCTCAGGAAGCTGTGCAGAAATCAGAAGAATTTGATATAAGGTATTTTTAGTTTTAGCTCATATCTCCTCAGAGACTGTAATAGATAGTTCAATGCTGAAGTCTGGTTTGTCATATTGATTAGGTTTGATTCTAATACAAATGTCTAGTTACTGCCAAAAACTTAATTAGTTTTGCTGTAAGAAACTTAGTGTCAAAAGTTGACACACTAGACTGTGTTAGTGATACAATGAAATTAGGATATTGGCTTAAACTTAGGGTATCATATATTATCTAAATAGAAAATAGCTATGGTATCAAACTTCCCTGTTTTCCTTGGAGAACAAGGTGAAAGGTTAGATTACGGATTAGAAAATAGAAACCTGCAGGTTTTACATGATTTCACCTAAGAAGTCAAAACTGAGGGCTGTATATACCATGTAGTGCATTCCAACTCGATTGGGATTTTAACGGCCAAAATAATTGCATTTCCCTCTGCATGTATAAATCCACTCCATGTTGTTTTAGCTTTCATCATATATGATATTATGATTATTTTCTATGATTGATACTAATAATATCTTTCTTTAATTTGGCAGGAGGAGTCCCATATCAATTGCTGCCGCGGTTATATACATCATAACTCAGCTTTCTGATGATAAGAAACCTCTCAAAGGTTTGTGACACTCCATTGCTTAGAGGGTAACCTGGGGTTTTTGAAGGCATGGAGAAAAACATATGTTAATGGGTTTTTTTGTGTCTTCAATTTTATAGCTTTTGTTTTTTTGAGTAAATTTTAAATTTCAAATTACATTTGAAATGAGTACCTGAAGCCAAATTCTCATGTATACACGTTAATTCTGCTAAGTACCAAGTCTGCTATGCTATTTTATACATTTGTCTGATTCTGACATGTTGTCTTAAAATGCAGATATATCAATTGCCACAGGCGTTGCAGAAGGAACTATTAGGAACTCCTACAAGGATCTTTATCCCCATGTTTCCAAAATAATACCAAATTGGTATGCTAAGGAGGAGGATTTAAAGAACCTTTGCAGCCCCTGAATTGTAGAGCATAATATTACAAACCTTATTAACTAGTTACAAGTTATATGTCGTTAGATTATTCTGTTTCGGATGTAACTGGACTGTTTATTAAAATTCAAAGTTCCTTTTTTATAGTTGTCATTCATTGCCATCCATCGCACCATTTTTTAAACCCTCCTAATTTGAGTACTCGTTGGGAGCAGGGCAACATACAATGTATGAATTTCTCGACTTTGGTGAAATATCAAAAATAGTTTTTTTTTGGTTTTTGCTGTGATGCCCCTCCTTGATATGGATTGCTTGCGTATTTCACATTATAGTTCTGTACATTGCTTGCGTATTTCACATTATACGTGATGATTGGTGAACTTGACTTTGTATCAAAGATTCAAAATCAACTAGGCTTGTAACTTTTGTTTATTTTTGTTTCATGCAGACGAAAATGTTTTTGGAGTTTTTCCAAAGGAATAGGGCTGACAATTCATTTTGACTATTAAATTAGATTTGGTTGTGGTCTAGGGAACTTGCAAATATTCCTAGACCGGGTTGACAATTCATTTTGACATCATAGTACCCTTTCGATACTGGCACATTTGTATGTTTTATAACTAGAAATTGAAAATTTGTTTGATATTTTATAATTACTTTAGGTGAACTTTCAATTATAGTTGTTAAAATTGAACCGATTAGTTTGATTGGTAATCGGGTTGGTTATTAATCTGAATAATTCAACAAATCATTGGAGTTAAAAATCAGTTAATAGATTACTATTATTGGATAGAGTCACTACTAGAAAGCCAATTTTTATTAAAGTTGATTTTTTACTTTTGAGAAATTTTTAAAAATTTATTTGGTGATCAGGATAAAATATAATATAATAAATGAATAAGATAAGAGGAGGATATGATAAGAATATATGAACTGTAATTATAGATAATATTTATTGTCTATTGAATAATAAATAAGATAATATTGTATTATATTATATAATGATTGATATAAGATAGGATAATATATATATATATATATATTATTATATTTAAATGACAAATTTATATTTAAGTTAATTGATTTTCATAATATGTGATTTCTGTCTTCTCGTTTATCTTTCCTTCCATCTTAAATATTCCATAACTGCAAAGCCTAGATAGAACCACGGGTACCATTGTCCAAGCCAGGCAGAAAAGGTGATAATGATTAAAGCGTGGCTTACCCATTTCTTCCAAGTGCTTAGTAAGGGAATCGGCTCATGAAACAGATGTATTTGGTGAATTAAAAACAAGCGGGCAAGTGTAATAGTTTCAGCCCAAATTTGGATTCGTAATGACTAATAAGGTACAGCAAATTGAAGTGCACCCTTTTCTAATATAGGGATAAATGACAACATAGGAGTACCAAGAATGGGAAGTAGCTAGAAAATCACGACCCAGAAAAGGAATATCACACATCCATTTGAGAGCTTTGACGTTCATAGGATCTTGCTCGAAGAGGGGACAACTACATACGCCCATATGCATAAGGAAATAGTACGAGGGATGGGCTTATGGATCAATTATTCAGATTCTAAATTGTTCAGGGAAAGACTAGGTTTGACCAGAATGTGAGTGAATTGGGAGAAACACCGAAAAATTATAAATATAGATTATTAGGTTATATTTGAATAATTAGTATTAAAAAAATGTACAATTTTTTTAAAAATTAAACATGTATTTAGTCTTTGCAAATATAAAAATACTTATTTTTAGTCTTTTTATTTTTAATCATTGATTTTTGGTCTTCTATTTTATAAAATGGATAAAAAATAAACTTGATTATAATGATTTTAATCATTTTGATCATTTTGATAATAATTTTTGGTTAGATTAATCTTAATTTTAATCAAATTGACTTTGTTCTCTTTCAGTCGATATCAAAATGCCGAAAATCATTAATAAAATTTATATTTAGGTTCACTTTTGATAAATTTTACAAAATAAGAACCAAGATCAATGGTTAAAAATAAAGGGACTAAAAATAAATATTTTTCTATTTATAAAAATTAAAAATATGTTTAACTATTTTTTAAAGTTATCACATGACTATTAGCTTTTAATTTTGATAATAAATGTATGATTGTATATTAAGATTTATAGTTTTTATTTATGAAAATAATTAAGAGTTTTCACTTGATATGTTGCAAGTGTATTAAATGAAATTTTTTTTTATTGTGATAAAGTTAGAACTATAAATGTAATTATTGTAAAAAAGTTTATAATTCTTAATTATCAGAGTGATTTAAAATTTTCACATGATACATCTCGTATACATATGTACATAATATATCACATATTTATAGTTTTTATTTAATAGTTCTCACATGATACACACACACATGCATTCATGGATAGCATATCAAGTGAAGGTGTGAGATGTTAAAGGATCGAATCTCAACCGTATAATTCAAATGTATAATTAAGATTAAAACTATTTTAACTATCTTGATTATGCATATATAATTGAATGACCAAAATTAATTCTTTTTAGCTCTCACATGTTGACTATATATGCTTTTTATATATTAAACCATATTTATGAAAAAATTATAATACTATAAATTATGTTAATAATTATATTATTTAATAAATATTAATAAAATATTATTTAATAATTCATTATTAAATAATTTTATCTGTTGTTAAATTAAAAGTTGTTATTATATAAGTAATATTTGTAACGTTGCATTCCAATGCATCCTTTACAATAAAATGTGCATGTTCTCTTGAAACTCGGGGGACTTGTGTGGATAAGATTCACAAATCTCAAATAAATTATTTTTGCAAAATTAAAATAGTTAATAAGCACATATACGTAAAGACATAAATCAGTTAGGAAGATCTAATAGCCATATGAATGTAGTAGCTATATGCATCATTAGAGTTGCTAACTTACTAGCTTTGTACAAAATATAATAGGACAGAAATTCCAAAAACAAAGAGAGAGGTAGAAAAATCACATTTGAGTTTTTCCTAATGATTAAGTCTACTTAACTCAACTTTAGACACTAAAAATAAGGTAAATATACAAAAGCAACAAATAGATCAACGAAAAGATCTCCCTCTATGCCATTTTCATGTCTAAAACAATGGCATAATCATTTAAGATGATCTTGTTAAAGAGCAATCATACATCCATTCACCTTGATTATTAAACTTGAGGTTAAGAAGACATATAGGCATTCTTAAAGGCATACTAAACTACCTCATTGGATTCAAATAACATAGATAAAAGCAAACAAAAGAAATGAAGAAATGTTAGGTTTATAAAACAATCAATTGCAAAAGTATTAAAAATACATCATTAAATAGACGAATAAACCTTGAGAGGTATAACTCATTATTTGTAATCACAACAACTCATCCAAGAATACAATGTGGTGTTATGTTATGTTATGTAATGGGGATCCTCTAATCATAGTCTCAAAAGAATCATGAGAATAAGTGGTCTTGTAGGATTGTCATCCATAGCTAAAACATGTGAACTAGTGTCTAAAGCTTCCTCCATCATATGGTCTTTTGACCATTAATATTAAATTTGTATATATGTGGCTTCAAACATATGAGCTCAATCCTTGTAGTTTTTTTCATACTAAGAGAAATTTGTAAAGTAATATAGTCTATAAGGACTAATTCTTAAAGTAATACCACCTGCAAGTATTAAATAATTAATTTTCAGCTATGCCATGCATGTAATTATGTTTACCATGTCAACCTCATAATCAATATAAATAAACTATTGAATAAATTAGATTATTTTACATGATTTTAATTTGTTTTACTTAGCTAAGTTAGTTTTAAGTCAATCTTATTTCTTAGAAGTTGGTTCATGGCGTGTTTAGCATAACATGGTCATGTTGCTTTCTGATATTTTCGTTTGTTAATATATTTAGCTCTTGGATGTAAGAATATAAAAAGACTATCAAATTATTGAATAAACTTACAATAGTTTCCCAACATATCTCTTATCTCTCATTCCTATTTCGAAAATAGATGTTATTGTTACCAGTGGTATTAGAGCTTGGTTATGGGAGTAAGAAGTGAGATTAAAAAGAGTGAAACATGTGATCTTTAAAAATAAAAAAGGAGGAGAAAGAAAAACAACTACAACTATATTTTCTCTATGACTTTAGATCCTAGTTTTGTGCAACTTGCAATTCCTTGTTTCAATGGTCACTGTGATCATTGGAGCATGCTGATGGAAAATTTTCTTAGATCAAAAGAACATTGGAAAGTTGTTTTAGAAAAAGTTCTAGAACTAATGGTGGAGTAGATGAATCTAATGCATAGAAAATAGAAATTGAGGTACTAAGTTAAAAAATCTCAAAGCAAAAAATTACTTGTTCTAGGATATTGATTGTTCAATCTTGGAGACCATTCTTTGTAAAGATAGTTCTAAGAATATTTGGATTTCTATAAAAAAAATACCCAAACTCTTCTAGAGTGAAGCGTGCACATCTTCAAGCCTTAAAAAAGGATTTTAAGACTCTACAAATGAAAGATGGTGAATTTGTCATCAACTATTATGCTAAAACCATAGAGATTAGCAACAAGATGCGATTTCATGGTAAAAAGATGGAAGATATCACCACTATAGAGAAAATTTTACGTTTCTTGTCACCCAAATTTGATTATGTGGTTTGTTCAATAAAAGAATCCAAAGATATTGACACGTTTTCTCTTGATGAACTCCATATCTCTTTGCTAGTTTATGAACAAAAGATGAATTGAAGTTCAACCATAAAGAGCAAGCTTTAAAGATCTCTATCTCTACTCATTTCTCCAATATTAGAGGGATGGGAGGTAGAGACAATAGGAATGACAGTAGCTATTTTAAGGCCAATGATGATCAAAACAAAAGTAGAAGTCAGAATCACCATCCTAATAAATAAAAAATAGAGTGCTTCAAATGTCATAAGTTTAGTCATTATCATTTAAAATGCTACACAAAGCTACCTAATGATAAATAAAAGGAAGAAAAATTAAAATTTGTAGAAAATCAGGATGTAGAAACCTTGTTAATGGTTGTTCAAATTGATGAAAAATCTAACTCAGTTGTTTGGTATGTGGATACAGGCTGTAGCAACCACATGTGTGGAAGTAAGTCTTCCTTTTCATATTTAAATGAAGATTTTTATTCTAAAGTAAGCTTTGGTGATAGTTCTATTGTGAATGTCAATGAAAAAGGTGATGTTAAGATTAGGACCACTAATGATTTTGTTGAAACAATATCTAATGTTCTATATGTCCCTGATTTGAAAAACAATTTATTAAGTACTGGATAATTACAAGAAAAAGGTTTTGCTATCATTATCAAGGATGGTGTTTGTGAAATATATAATCCTACAAGAGGAGCCATTGTTGTTAGTCAAATAAATTCAAACAAATTGTTTCCATTGAAGATTGAAAGTATCCAATCTTTCCTGATGACTAAAGTAAAAGATTCTTCATGGTTGTGGCATTTTCGATATATGCATTTGAGCTTTTAGTGGACTAAAGACTCTACACACAAAAAATATGGTAACTTGACTTCCTCAAATTGTTGTTCCTTCTAAATTATGTGAAGAATGTGTTGTTAGAAAACAACATCATTCAAAATTCCCTCAAAGAAAATTATGGAGAGCAAAGAATGTCTTGGAGTTAATTCATTCTTATCTTTGTGGGCCAATAAAACCATCTTCCAATGAAGGTAAAATTATCTAATTACTTTTATTGATGATTATAGTAAAAAAAAACATGGGTTTACTTTTTACAAGAAAAATAAGAAGTTTTTGATGCTTTTAAAAGTTTCAAAGCACATGTTAAAAATGAAGCAGAAAAGACAATCAAGACTCTTCGTACATATTGTGGTGGAGAATATTGTTCAAAGGAATTTGAAGATTTTTGTAATAATCATGGTATTAAAAGAGAGCTTATAACAACTTATACACTATAACAAAATAGTGTTTAGAGAGCAAGAATCAAACCATTCTTAATATGGTAAGAAGTTTGCTAGCAAAAGAAAGAATTCCAAAGACATTTTGGTTGAAGCTGTAAATTGGAGTATTCATGTCCTAAATAGAAGCCCCACTTTTGTTGTCCAAAAGATGACACCCGAAGAGGCTTGGAGTGGGTGACAACTAATTCTAGACTACTTCAAATTTTTTGGTTGCATTGCCTATGCCCACGTTCTGGATGGAAAAAGGAAAAGCTTGATGATAAGAGTGAAAGATGTGTATTTCTCGGTGTTAGTGAGACATCCAAAGCTTATAAGTTATTTAACCTAATGATAAAAAAACATTGTGGTTAACATAAATGTTATATTTGATGAAAAAAGCACTTGGGATTGGAATAGCCAACAACCTATTTCAATTATTGATAGTGATGCTTAAGATGAAATATAATCAACTAAAAATAATTGGTGCCCCTAAAACATTACCAATTGCAATAACTATAACAATTGAATCTTTACATCGTACTTTGAAAATGGCAACATGGATGAAAGACTGTAAGGTAACTGGGATTGATTATGATGAAGATCATGTTACTCACTTTGCCTTGTTTACAAATTGTGATCCTATAAATTTTGAAAGTGTTATTAAGAAATCAAAATGAAGGAAGACAATAGATGATGAAATTGAAGCAACTAAAAGGAATGATGCTTGGGAACTCTGTGATCTTCCAAAAAGGCACAAAACCATTGTTGTAAAATGGATTTTCAAAACAAAATTGAAATAAAGTTATGAAGTTGACAAGTATAAGGCGCGATTGGTAGTAAAATGATACAAACAAGAATATGAAGTTGATTATAGTGAAGTTTTTGCTCTAGTTGCACGACATGATACAATCAGATTGGTGATGACATTGGCAACATGAAATTCTTGACCTATTTTCCAGCTAGACGTCAAATCTATTTTTTTGCATGGAAGCTTGGAAGAACATATGTTTATAGACTAACCCTCAAGTTATATTAAGGTTGGTGATGAACATAAAGTCTATAGATTAAAAAAAGGTTCTCTATGGATTAAAACAAACCACATGGGCTTGGTGCATTGAGGACTATTTTTGAAGGCAAGTTTCCAAAAGTGGCCATATGATGGGAGATGAAGGAAAAATGCTTATTGTTTATTTGTATGTCGATATTATATTTATTGAAAATTGTGATGCTATGTTTAAAGAATTCAAAAAATCAATGATGATGGAATTTGAAATGAATGATCTTGGTTTGATGCATTACTTTCTTGGTATAGAAGTGGTGCAATCTGCTAATCAGATTTTTATCTCACAAAAGAAATATGTGTGAGAAATTTTGGACAGGTTCCAAATAAAGGATTGTGATCCTGTAAACACTCCAGCAGAGTTTGGTTTGAAACTAAACAAAGACCATGGAGGAAAAATGGTGAACAACACTATTTATAAGTAGATTGTGAGTAGTTTGATGTATTTAACAACAACAAGACCTGACATGATGTATTATGTGAGTTTAATAAGCAAATATATGGAGAGTCCAACATAAATACATCTTTTGGTTGTCAAGAAAATTCTTCATGACTTACAAGGAACTAAGAATTTTGAATTACTCTACAAAAAGGGAAATATGTTAGATTTGTTTGGATTTATTGATAGTAATTATGTAGGAGATCGATATGATAAAAGGAGCACGACACACTATGTCTTTATGTTGGAAACAAGGGTTGTTTCATGGTCATCCAAAAAGCAGCAAATTGTCACTTTGTCAACCACAGAAGCTAAATTTGTTGCTGTAACGACCTGTGCTTGTCAAGTTGTCTAGTTAAGGAAGATTCTTTAAGAGATACAATTCAAGTAAGGACAACTACTATTTTTTGTGACAATATTTTAGCTATCAAACTCTTCAAAAATCTTGTACTGCATAGAAGAAAAATTTCAATAGTGACAATATTACTTTCTAAGAGATCTCAATAGTGAAAGAAAAATTGAATTGAAGTACTGTCCAAGTGAAAATCAATTAACAAATATATTTACTAAAGTTCTAAAGCTACATACTTTCCAAAATTTGAGAAGTTTTTAGGCATTTACACTCTTGAAAGCTGCATATAAATTGAAGCTTATAAACTTCAATTTAAGGGAGGGACTGTTGAATAAATTAGTTTGTTGTTCTACATTATTTTAATTTGTTTTACTTAGTGAAGTCAGTTTTAAGTCAATTATATGTTTTAGGAATTGGTTCATGACATGTTAAGTAGAACATGATCATATTATTTTTTGATATTTTCGTTTGTTAATATATTTAACTATTGGATGTAAACGTACAAAAAGGCTATCAGATTATTGAATAAACTTACAACAATTTTTCAATATATCTTTTATCTTTCATTCTTATTTTACAAATAAATATTATTGTTATCATAAACATTAGTGACATATTAACAAAAAAAAAAATGCAGGTAGAAGGACTAAAAAGTACAAATGTCTCATATAGAGATTAAAACTTAAAGTTATGTCAAGTGTAGAGAACAAATGAAAATTAAAACTTTATAATAATATTTAGATTTATTTTTTACTTAATATAGATAAGTCATTATATTGTTGTAGCATATTAAATAATTCTTCAAAAAAAAAAAAACAAATTCTTTATAGATATGTGTTATTTTTAATATTATAAAATATTTAATTATATTTTGATAACTTTTATCTAAATTTTATTTTAGAAATCAAAAGAGTATACTTCTATCTCCCAATTTTTTTAAACTATAAAATACGTCTTTTAATTATATTTTGCTTCAAAATTAGCTATGTAAGTTATTAAATCAAAACAATTTTTTCCTTTAAGTTATAACTTTGTACCTCTTTTGAAATATATGATTGATGCAATTTTGCATGAGCTTTATCATCCAATTTTGCAGTAAAAACTCATAAATCTAACAAAAAGAAAAACAGAGAGATTTTTTAAATGGTTAAAAGACGAGTTTGATAAATTGAAATTAGAGAATAAAGATTTATTATTTTTAGCTTATTTATTTTCATACAGTGTAATAATTAGTCATTAAGTGCTTTTTATTGAAGATAATTTTTATATTAATTTTATAATTAATAGTTGTATTTCTATTCTACTATATTTTTAATATCATTTATAAATATTTGAAAAGTATCATTTAATTAATTTCATGTTAATGCATTTTTTATTTTTAAGATCACTAGATATAATAACATATAATTTTAAAAAAATACTTTTATTTCTATTAATTTGAAAATTTAGAATAATAATTATAAAAATACAAAATTTGAAAGGTTTAAAGTATAAAAGTTAGAAAACATGTAAATGAGATATATAAAATTTTAATGAAGGAATAATAAATGAAGTGATAAGTTTATATTTTAAAAAATTTAAAAGTTCACATGATAGTTATAATATATATATATATATATATATATATGTAATAAACACATTCAAAGATATTTTGTGTGATATAGGAGGGTTCATGATTAGGTTGATTAAGTTCTAATTATGGAGATTAATAATTTTTGGCTTAATAATTATTTAAGATCTATTTTTTATTTTATATATAATTTCTGTATTTAATTATGAAGAGAAAAAAATTCAAACATATTTTTATATATTCTAAGTTGTTTTTTTTTTGTTTTAGATTTTATAAATCATTATGATGATTAATGGATTAATAGAAAATAAAAGTTCAGCAAAAAGTAATTGTTAGTGGAAAATTAAAACTTAATGAAAGCGTTAGTGAGAATTTATTACATTTAAATTAAGAAGTGTTATGTTTAGTATATAAATAATAATATTATGTAAACTTTCAAAGTAAAATTGACAAAATCAATCAAATATTCTTTTTTTATTATGAGAGTCTTTTTATTTTATTTTTAAATTAAAAACTTTATAATGATAAATTTATTACTAGGTCACAATTATAGTTACACTTATTCATAACTTTGATTTTACGAATAAGTTACAGTTATAATCAAAATTTTCTTCTTGTCCTTTTATCTGTTTTAAGATGATCCTATATCAATTCATATTATTATATAATAATGTATATAAATAAATATAAAATGTAAATTGGGTGCTAGAAATACTGCTTAGATATAATAAGTGTATAATTGGCTTTAAAACATCCCATGATGAATATGTTGTCCTGTGTCTTTTGGTTTCATTTCATTTTGTCCAATAAGTGCAAGGAAATAGGACAAAAATCATTAAATATGCCCTGCTACTTCTCTATAAATTATTTTGTAAATGCCAAACTTCTCTTTCATTAAACATTAAAGCTATTGTTTTTTCAAAGGAAAAAATAAAATAAAATCAGGTGTGGTTAAACTAAAGTGCTTTTTTCTTTGGCAGTGAGCTGAAACAATACAAAAAAGAAAGAACAATTCCAAACGTAGGAAAGCAAGTTTCATGTCATCGACAAATAGCATGTTGCTCATCCGTGGATGAGGGCTATTAATTATACATATGCTCTTCTTGCAATGTTTCTAACCAGAATCAGATCTAATAATTGGTGGAGATAATTCATTATAAAAAATAAAAATCACTAATAATTATTATTATACTTAGCAAAATAAAGATATAAGTACTAAAATTATAAAATATTAATATAACATATATAGTGAAGACAACATTCAACTTTCAAATAAAAAAAATTAAATATAAACTAATACATGTAAAGAGAATAAAAACATGAGATATTGATTTTAAATATGCAAAAATAATAAGGCAAGAGTATGTTGTTATATTAAGACACTGATTTCAACTGTATGCAAGTCTGCCAATGCTCCTATGTCAAAAAGTTAACTTTTCTCTTCTCCGTGGTGTGTTTAAAAGAGAGAAAAAAAAATAGAAAAAAAAAATAGATAGGTGAGATAAAAAGTAGAATGAAAATATTATTATATATGTTGTTAAATATAATTTTTTTAATTAATTCATTCTCGTTAAAGAAATTAATTAATTTAGTTATTAATATTAAATTTATTAATAAATTAAATTAATTTTTTAAAATTATTCTTAAACTTATTGTGATGTATTATTTTATTATTATTTTAATTATTTTTTTATCTAATTAATTGATAAATTTTATTTATTTTTTTTAAATTATCATAAGAGAGAAAATAAATTTATAACATTAATGTAATATTTATTATAAAATAATTAAAGATATTTGAGTAAAAAATAATTAATATAAAATAAAATTTGAAAATAATCTTATTAAAAGATACAAACAATTTTTTTTAAAATTATATTTAAGAATAAAGTAATGATTATTTTTTTAAAAAATAAAAATGAAAAAAAAGAAAAATTAAAAAATAAGAATCGATTATGTAAAACAACATAATTGATGATGTTGTTTTACACAATCAATTATGACTTTCAGACAGCGATGTTTCCATACTTTTCTTCGCATTTCAGGATGAAATTCTTTTTTTTGTGTGGACCCAACATATTTTCTAAATTATTTTTAGGTAATTTGTCGCATACCAAAGAATGGAAGTCCCTCCCTTTGTACACTTCTCTTTCTTTGTTCACTATTTCAATTGTAACAAACAAAGTGTTAAAAGAATGAGTCCACTTGATGTTTCATTCCTGTGCCACCACTTGATGTTTCGTACATTGTTCTTCCTTTCTTTTTTTTCTTTTTTTTTTTTAAATGTGATTATGATTCCATAAGTAGAGAACATTACTCTCTTAGATTGCGAGGAGCTTTGCATGTTATATGATATGATATAATATGATGAAAGATAAAAGAAATAATAGATATTTGATAATAACGTTGATTTAAAGGTATAATAATTAAAACTTAAGGTTTATGATAACAAATATTTATTATTATTTTTTATAAGATAAAAAAGATAATTTATTTTTTTGAAATTTGTTTTAGACTTTATTTATGGTTGGACTTATCATATTTGTTAAGCGTTTAAAAAATATGAATGCTCGTATTATTATTGTGGTAATTATTATTTATATTTTTTAAAATTATTAATATTTTTTTATTTTATATATATATTTTTAAAAATATTCTTTTTC
>JAMLFT010006152.1:0-16476 GCA_026544285.1 Pachyrhizus erosus
ACTTTAAAAATTATATACTTATAATTATAATATAATAAAATTTAAATATTAATCTCACAAAAAGCAAAATGCTTTTGTTTCCTAAAATAATAAAACCAAATAGAATAATATTTTAAAACTCACACCAATAAATAAAACGGAAAATTAATTTATTCATAAGTTATTGGTTTAAATTTTAAAATAATATAATAGAATACATCATCTCATTTTTTTATTCATCTATTTATATATTATCATTTTATTATTATAATATTGTTAATTATGGTTATTTTATCATTAAATTATACATTCTTATTTGTAATCATTTAAAATATTTATTATTTTTTCAAAAATTTTAACAATTTTGTTAGTATTTTTTATTTTATATGGATAAAATTTAAATTAATTAGGCTTTATTGTAATATCATTTTATAATTATTTATTTACTGACTATTATAAAATTAATTTATTATTATTTTCTATTTTTTAGTATTGCGTTTATGATTTAATCTATGAATTTGAACCCTACTTTTTCAATAACTGAGATATTACTAAAGACGATATTTAACATTTAGTTTAAGATTTTTTTATTATGCTTTTTAATTTTTATTTTTATTTATTATAATTTATTGGCCTGATTTTGATAAAATCTTTCTATTTTTTAAAGATTACAATGATTTATTTTTTCAGTATCTTTGTACTTTATTTTTACGCTAATATTAATAATTTATTTTAAAATTTTAGTAATTATAATATTACTTTTGTATTAATAAAGGAGTATTATTTAAATATTTGAATATTTTATATATAATAATATCATGTTATAGTGTTACTTTATTATTTTTTGTTTAATTAAATTTCTATAATTTATTTTTATGTTTAATTTTGATTATTTATTTTTAAGTTTTTAACTATTAAAATGTTATTTTAGTATCATTAATTTTCAGTGCTGTATGTTGTTATAATTTTATCTTATTACATATCTCTTGCAACTTTTTATAATTATAAATTATTTTAACATTTTATATAATATTATTTTCATTAGAATAATAATTTTATTATAGAGGACAATTAACGTAATCATTGTGTCATTGGATAATAAAATAGTAAGACTTGTTAAAATATATTAATATTGTATTAGTTTTAAAATGTAATTTCCTTCGTCAGAGTTAATATATAATAATATATTTTATATAAATATTACTGTGAAATACTGTAAATTGATTTGATGTTTTTGACATTTTTCACTCACATCTTTTTGAAAAATTCTCTTAGGACACCCTTTTTGATAGATACCACAGCCTCGTATATATGCTGAGTTTGAGTAGATCTCAGATTTATTCACCCTCCACTCGCACCTATACTCCATCCCTTCACTTATTACTATTTTATTCTCTTAAGTCAGTTACTTTGCCTGCTTATCTGGTGCTACTATATACAATCTTTGAAATTTCTCCCCTAGACTTGACTCCTCCACCCAAGGATCTTGCGGTATATGTTGCCTGTCAACCAATATTTTTGTAAGAAAGGTCCTCCTCCAAAGAACTATATAGGTTGTTGAGTTGAATAATAGGGTAGACAATGGATTCAACAACTTTCAAGTCTATGTTCAACAACTTTGTTAATTGTTCAGAGGAGGGGGCTTTCAATGAAGTAGCCGAGGATGTAAGTTGTCGCATTGAAGGAAAACTATTGAGGATAAATAGGTATGTCAAGATCTAATCCATTATGTATTTACAATTAGATTAATTCGAATATTCAAGACAGACAAATAGATCTTTCGTTCTGGAGTTTAACCGAAATTAGTTAATTTATTAAAAAATAATTTTACAAATGCTCACTAGATCTATAATACATTTAGGTATTTTTTTCGTTCACACTCCTTTGTTTACATTTTTTTGTCAATGTTATTAATCTAGTTGCCTGTTTATGTTATGTTTAGATTCAATAATTTTCCCAAATAACAACTTACACAAACACACCAGATTCAGACGAAGTGATTGATGTTGTTCTATTATCCTATCGTTTGCCTGGTGAGCCTGATCATGACATTAGTATTCCGAAAGAGAAGGTATGTGCTATGTTGGTGCAAAGGAAATAGCAAATGACAATAATTCTCAGTTTTCTCCTATGACGTGACACTTACTGACCTTTTTATTTTTAGTATGAGACAGAAAAATGGATTTTTGGCCCACCAAACATGTTAATGTAATTAACATGCTCTTTCTTGAAATAAACACCGAATCTCGAAATGAGATCTCCTCTGATCTTTGCATCAGGAATCAGAATGCTCTCTACAATGCCACTTACCTCGTGATTTCTTCTTTCAGCTCTCGCCATTGTGTCAATGCCATCTTGCCAGAAATTATCTTTCTTTTGATTTTCTCCTTCTCTAGCTTCCATCGTATCTATTATTTCTCAAGCGTACTCTTGTCAGAACTCATCACCGACATTGATAATCGTTATGGCATATCATTGACCCACGAAGCATTCTGGTGTGGAAGTTGGAGAAAGAGCTGATACGATGGGAGTTGAAAAAGGAAGAAATCAGAAGAGAGATAATCACTGGCAAGATGGCATTGACAAGATGGCGAGAGTTAGAGGAAGAAGTCAGGAGGTAAATGACGTGGAAGAGAGTGTTGAGAATCCCGTTGCAAAGACCTGTGGGATCTCATTTCAAGATTCAGTTTAAATCCAAGAATGAGCCTAGTTAATGAGATTAGCATGTTTGGTGGGCTACAAATCCATTTACCTTCCCATTCCCAAGTTGATACCAAACATTATGCAGCTGCAAAATAACAAGAATAAAGTGATCATACTTGTTAGTGCATACTGTTATGCTTAATTTACCCTTCATTTTATCTTGGGCATTTGGAAGGGTATGAATGGTTCTTGCAACCCTAATGGAACAAAGCCGACCATTACTTTTTTTGGTATGACGAATGTGGCTGCTGCATGGTAGCCACATATTAATAAAGTCCAATTTCATATAATTTTATAATTTATTCTTTCTATAGTGTCTATATTTGGTGGCTAGCCTTTTTAAGTGGCTGAGAAAACAAGTAAATCGCTTTCGTCTAACATGTAGTTTTGTCTTAAATCTTAATAGGAGTAACAAGTGGACCCAAAGAAATGTGAAATCTACGTCAGATGTCATATTCAAGTCCAAAATCTTAAAGTCCAATAATATACGAAGAAATCCAAAACTATCGTTAATCTTTTGGCTCATTACTTGATCTCAGTGTTCTGATTTTATGATTGGTACTCTTCCCACATTGTGTCTCAAAATTCTAATTTGAGGGATAAGTATTTACAGTGGAATCGTTAGAAGATAATAAATAGAACTAAATATGGTTATTTCTTCTCAGACAAAACTTAAATGCAGTTCAATAAAGATTAGAATTAGAGTTTTATCTTAATAATATATATAAAGATTTCATTAAAAAACATGCTGACAAGATAAAACTTCAATTGTGATTGAAAAACGATATTAAGCAGTTTCAAAGTAATAGTCATAGACATGGAATAGATTATAGTAAATTGTAACACATGCCAAATGGTAGAAAATCTAATTATGGTTGTAAAAGAAAGAGGAACGGGGTCAGCAGAAAATCTGATTGGTCATATGCTTATATAAAATGCCCACGCTATTAGTCACTAGCATCAGAAGAGTTAATAGGAAGCTAATATGATTTTATGACAACATATTCTCATCATCATCATGAAGTTCATATATGATTTTATGACAATCATAATAATAAAGGAATTTGAATTTGTTAGCGTTGATGGAGAGTTGAATAGTCCTACGAACTCACACTGTAATTGTATGTCAAACAATAAATCAAGGTTTTATAAAATATTTTTTTGAGTGAGGTTTTATAAAATATAAAATATTATGAATAGAGAAGAAATTAACAACTTTACGAATATTCTCTTCAATTATTAAATATTAAAAATTCACGATCATCATTTATAAGGATTACCAGCCATACACCTTAATTTTGAATGAGAGCTGCATAAAAAAGCAAATTCCAAGTATCAGGAACACCGGGTAGACACCAATGGCTGCAATCCATGTCCCGATTTCCAGCATGTCCATAAACAGATGGGTGACCATCTTTCCTCATCTGTGACAAGGTAGTAATATTGAGCAAATCCACACGCTTTGACATGGCTCCTAACACTTTCTGTAACTCTAACTCAGCTGGGTTTGGACCCCCTGGATACTTCAATCCAAATACTGGCACCTTTTGCCACTCGCAGAATCTTGACCCTGGCTGCCCCCATTTTGCTCCACTGGGGATTGATTAATTGAGACAAAGTGAAAGTGAATTGCAGTTCTCCAAACCTAAACATTAATTTATTTTTAATTTTTTTACTTCTGTATGAGCTTATTCCTTTTTTTTTATATATAATAAAAAGGCGACAGCAGGCTACAATAAAAAGCAGGAACAAACTTAAGTTGATTAATATATTGTCAAAAGTGGTTTTTAAAAAAAGAATTGAATGGCTATGTCTCAGTGTAAATTTTATAGGGTCAACCAATAATTGTATGATTTTAAAAATAATTATAATAAAAGTCAAATAAATTAATTATATAAAAATATTTGTTATTGAATATATAAAATGATTTTATATTATTAATACTATTTATTCTTTAAGAGAAAACATCACTTTTGTCAATGTAATAATTTTATAATTTATTTGAAAAATAATTTTAAAGAATTTTGTTAATTTTCATCTCATTACGGTCCATATAGTGGTTGTGGGACAGATATATACATACTTGAGATGATCTGGAGAGACTCCTTGAAAGAATACCCTCGTTTTGTTAGGGTCAACATGGTCTTCAACCCATTTAGCCCATGTTTTCAACCCTTTCTCGTATGCAACCAAACGATTCATGTCCTTATACGTTCGATTTCCTTCTTGAATGAAATCCCATCTGCAAAGTTGAAGTACACAAAAAAGAGAAGACGAGAGTGCCAAGCATTAATGCATGATGTTTAAAATGTTAAGCTTGCATGTGAATATAGGATAATGTCTCCAGTTTAGTGGGGAATTTTACGTACGGTTGTTTTCTTCCTACGTGAAGCCACCAATGCCAAGAGTTGAATATCAGTATGTCATTTCCTTTCCATATTTTTCCAGCATCAATTGAATCTAATTTCAGGACTCTACCGATACTTTCACTTACAATATCCACCAAAAATGCGTTACGGGAAAGCATCACCTTAACATCATAGCTCTGCATATTATGTGGCATGCATACTATGAATCATGGGGTACTTGACAGAGAACTGGCAAAAGTTTGAAATTAATCCACTAATATTATATATTTAAAAATGTTCGAGATTCTAGGAAGAAGACCAAACTACGTTTCTGGACATATTTTATGAAACATGTGTCAAGTGAAAAGCTAGAAGGTAGCTTTATGGCACCTAATAGTCATCTCCAACTTGACCTAAATTAATCAAATGTCTAATGTGATATTCAAATCCAACTGGTTCTAGAACAAAAAATTGCAAAAACAGTGACTGTGGAGCTATAACTACTGCTGCGTTGAAATTGTAGAAATTTTTAAAAAAAGATTACAATACTGTGGGAACAGTTATATAAGACTGTTAACATCAGTTTAAAACCCCAATAATCAGCCGTAACATTCATGTTTAAAAAATGAATAATATTTGTTTCTACAACAATTTCTTTTAACACTATTTTTTAATCTTACTATGGCGGCACTTATTATACACTTCTTTATTTTTCTCATTTTATCTCACTTCATGTCGCATAATTGTTCTAAGAAATTGTTTAAAAAATAACATTAAATAACATTATTTTTCTCTTCTCTATAGAAATATGGTTAGGAAATTGACTTAGAAGACCATTATACTAAACGGGTCCTCTGTCAAACTAGATCATCGCCTGATATGTACAAAATACAAAATCATAACTCAACCTCACAGTACATGCATGGCTAACCACTGGGTTGTGGGCCAATCTATAATGATTAAAAAATTGATTAAATGATCGAACATTAGTCACCAAGTTCTTTAATAATTAGCTATTTCAACCAGTTACATTTGTGCTAATATAATATAAGCGTATGCTGAGTCAGTGTAGTCTTTCTCCTATCTAATTGTGTCGGTGTATTTTCAATAAATATGATATTTTATGTCTGCTGTTTTTGTCATGGCAATTGCTAAAATTGTGATTATCTTTTAAAAATGGAAGCATCACATTATTCTTATTCTTTAAACACCAAAAATCACTGAATAAATTGTTTAGTCACATTTTTTGCCTGCATATATGGCAATCTAATATCGTAAATTAATCAATTGCAAGTCCCGCTGCTAGGAGGTATTATTAATTTATTATATCCTTACGTTATAGTATTTAAACTATTATTACCGGAATGCAAAACACCCCTGTTTAATTTCAAAGCTATCTATGCAACACAATTATTTTTTTGTGGTATAGATAAAGTTATTGGGGTGGTTATATAAAGCCTCTGACAATTTCATACAATGAGAAAGTAAGACAAAATTAATTATAATACCACTTGTCATTATTTATCTAGGTTCTATTAATTATTTTTTTGTCTTTTTTTTAATGTGACATTATCATATTACTAATTAACGTGAAAAAAAAGTTCAAATAGTAATTAATTTATAGTTAAAATGTAGACAATGATTATGTATATACTAAATAATAGAAGAGAGGAGGAAGGAATAGGAAGTTAATGTGACAAAGATCTAACCGGGAAGGTGAAGGTGGATAGACCTCCGGTCCTGACTGAGGTGTATTTGGCATGTGGCACAGCCGTGTGAAGCATGCAAGTGAGTGATTGCCATTGATTCAAACTCAAGGAGTCCCCCACAAACAAGATACTCTTCCCTCTAAGTCTTCTTAAGAAATCTTCACCATTGAATCTGTATACCACCCAACTTCATTCAAGTCCAAGATGGGTCCATTTAAAATTAATAACATGATCAATAATGATAATTTAAAAATCATTTTGTTGCGATCTAATGTGACATGTGCATTTAGGACAGAACAGGTGAAAGCAACATAACAACAGCATCCTCTCACTTTAGGGACTAGGTTCCCGTGGAATTGTGCTCTTAATTTTGCATGTTAGTTGGAATATATATAAAGTCTGACAACCGAAGCCAACCCTTTAGTGCTTGACAACTTTAATTTTCGCAAAAGGAACATGAGTGTCTTCTGGTAATCAAAAGTTCAAATGTTATATATCATAGTTGGAAAAACAATTTTTAAAAGTAAACAAAAAATATATTCATAGATGATTTTTAACAAATTAAATTTTTTTAATATACATACACACACGTTTACATTAAAGCTCACTTTGGAAAAATCATATCCATTATTATTAGTCTTTTCTTAATAAGATCAATAGTAGGTAGAGTGCAATCCAAATATGCTGAGGATTTGCCAACAACTCAACAAGCATGTATCTCAACGGGCACTGCTCCCCGACCCAGTATATATATATATATATATATATATATATCACATAAAAAAAAGAAAAATCACATTTATATAATTTTTCATATAATGAAAAGAGAGAGAAGAAGAAAAGAGATATATGATGTAATGAGAAAAATAGAAAAAAGTATTATAAAAAGATATTGTAATAAATACTATATAAGTAATATAATTGTACAATTTATACTTTCTACAGTGTCTTTATGATTGGTGGTTACCCCTTTTAAGTGGCTTAGAAAGCGAGTAAATCGCTTTCCTCTAACATGTGGTTTTCTCTTATATAATTAATAGCAGTCACAAGTGGACCCAAGGAAATGTGAAATCTACATGAGATGTCATATGCAAGTCCGAAGTCTTAAAAATCCAATAATATAGAGGAAATCCAAAACTACTGTTAATCTTTTGGCTCGTTACATGATCTCGGTGTTCAAATTTTCTGATTTTACCGTAACATCATTACTTCACAAGGTCTTTGGGCGATAATTGATTGGTGGATGATGCAGTATGAGAATTGGAGTTTCATCTTATTTATGGTATATAATAAAGGATTTTAATAAAAATAAATGTTTATTATCGAAATAAAACTTTACTTCTAATTGAAAATTGAGATCGAGCAGTTTCAAAGTAATAGCCATAGACATGGAATAGGTTAAAGTAAATTATGACATAGGCAAAATGGTAGAAAATCTAATTTTGGGTACAAAAACTGAAGGAGGGATGGGGTCAACAGAAAATCTGATTGGGTGAGGAATGATCAAATGGTACTATGCTGTGAAAAACTAACAGAAAGATAGCAAACAAAGGATGTGTACCTTGGTAAGTTGCAGCCTTTAGGCTGCCATCTGTACTTGACATAGAGTTTATCAGGACGACCATTCTTTTGACAATCAAATTCCTTGAGAATAAAGGGACACTCTGAGCTATTATAAAGAGGGTATGAATCATCAATAACCCAGTTACCTTGAAACAAATCACAGCCCCCCTTTGCAATATTTCCTCTTGCCTCTTTGTGATGACTATTCCCGTGTATATGAATGAAAAGTAAAATAAGCAGCACAATTAATATCCCCATGAGAGTGTGGAAACTGAATATAAAGGTGGAAAAGGTGGCAGAAGAGGTTGGTGGAGCTTCAATTCAATGTAAATGACAATGAACAAGGATGGTGTCTTTCCCTTTCTAATTTATTGTATTTGGAATTTTATTAGTAACTGTGATATAATAACGGTTGAGTTGATATTTGCCAAAATGGTGATGAAAAGATCGAATGCAAATTTTGTTGTATTGGTGCTTTGACTGTGCATAAATTGATATATTAGAGGAATACAAGTGAGACAAAAGAGAGAAACGAGGAGGATGGAGGATAGAAGAGAGGGAGATGGCACTTGAAATGGATAGAAACCAACAATCACAAAGAATCTTCCTGCATATGGAGGTTACATAATGCAGTTTACACTGGAATTGGGTTAAGTGGGCCCCACCTCTCAAGTGTGCTCTAACCAATAGTGGTAATAGCAGTTAGAAAACAAGTGAAGGAAGGAAAGAACATGTGAAACTTTTTTTGCTTATTATTATTAAATTAAATGACTTAAATATATTTCTTACAATTATCCTAATAGTAAAGAAAATATTTATTTTTTGTGTACATAATTTTCAGATTGTTTTGTATGTTAACTAATTCTGAAAACTATTTCTATAAAAATAACTCTTCAAACAATTATTTAATTTTCTTAATTATTTTTTATTTTTAACTAAAAAATAAAAAATATAGATATAAAGACAGGAAATGCTGGTTTTCAATTAATACTTTTTTATGGTTTTAAATTTTATAAAAAAGAATTGTTGATTTTATTCTTATAAAAACATAAAACATGTATATTATAAAAATCAGAAACATACTTAATACTTCCTTTATTTTTTAATATATGACATCATCTAGAAAAAAATTGATAGTCCTTTTTATAAGATATTTTATAATTTCTATAAATTATTTATTTATTTATATTATTTATTATGATTAAATATTCTAAGTATCTATATTTTTTATTGATAGTAGTATATAATATTTTCAAACTTTAATATTTTTGCATCACTAAAAACAAATTACTTTTAATGTTCTAAAATAATTGCAGTTTTAGCATTTGGAAAAAATCTTAAAATAATTAATGTTCTTAACTTTCATTAAGACATTAAAACATTTATTTTAATTTTATCCTCTAATAAATATTGTTATTTTAAAAAAATTAATAATACATTTGATTGAAATTAAGCAAGAAAATATAAATATTTTAATAAAATTATCCTATAAGAAATATTATTCTCTTGAAATATTTACTTTTATAATCTATGTGAAAAAATTTTAAATGTCAGTTATTTTGAAATAAGAGGAATAATGATTATTAATAAAGATAAAATTGATACATTAATAATATATTTTTAAAAAATCAATAAAATTAACTAATTTACCTATTTTTATTAGACTGTATAATTCTATTTCGATTATCTTATATTAAAGACCAGAGAGAGTAAAAGATGGGATCAATGTCTTTTGACAAAACTTGTAAGCTCTCAGTCATTTTTATATAATTTGGATTAGTTTTGTTAATCAACCTCTTTCTCTTCAAGTTGAAACCAAAATAATTATAATCGATTCAATTTTTAGATTTATTTTTTTCCATTTCAATCAACTTGATGACCAATCAACATTTTATTAACTTTTACACTAATATATTTTAGATTTTAGTATTTAAATTTTTCTTCTATTTTTATTTTTTATTTTTCATTAATTTTGATCTTCTTATGATCTTATATAATTTTTTCAAGTCTCTTAATTTATTCATAAATAAAAAAATTAATGAAATATATAAAATAATAATTATAAAAAAAATTAATATTAAATAAAAATTAGTCATTAAATAAAAATAAATATTTTTTATCTTATTTTAATATAAATAAAAACTATATAAAAATAACAATAAATACAAATAAAAACTTAAAAATATAATAAATTATCTTTTATTATAACTTAGTTTGATTTAGTTTAGATTGACAAGAAAAAAAAATTAAAAATCAATCCAAACCAAACCTATTAAATATAATCAGTTTGAATTTGATTTTACTCTAAATCCAAACCAAAGTATCTCATGAATACATGTGTGTGTATAATTGTACATAATAAATAGGTTTTTATATGAAAAGGAGAATAAATTCTAAGAATAAGAAAAAAATATATATGTACTAATAATGTTAAAAAAATACATTATCATCTAAAAAAAAATTAGCACATATCATAATTATTATATTTTTTTATTGATTTACAGTGTAATATTTTACACTATTATTGCTTAGAAATTAATCTCAAATTAATCATTAAAATTTATCATGAATTCTCAAAATTAAAATACACAAATCAATTTTTTTTTTAAGAAGTTTCAACTTTTTTTTAAAAGATTGCATAATATTAAATTTTAACCATTCATATATGAGTGCATGATTCAAATTATCCTCATTATGTTGGTATGCAGGTCCTGCACCCAAGTTTGCAAACACTGATTGAAGAAAACGGAAGAGGGGAAGGCAAAAGAAAGACCACAATCCCTACCCCACTACTTGAGGTGGAAGATGTAAATGTTTGTCATAAAATGACTCAATCTTTGAAGAAGGGTATGAGATTAGAAAAGTAAACAGGAAAAAAGGTCCTACAAGTTTTACAGTTACATATGTTAATCCTACAGATGCTAGTGCTGAAGCTGTTAATGGCAGTAGTTTCAGACCCAAGCTCACAAACATTAATAGAGGAAAAAAGAATAGGGGAAGGCCAAGAAAGGCCACAATCCCTACCCCACCAACTCAGGCTGAAGATGTAAACGTTTTGTCATATAATAACTCAATCTTTGAAGAAGGGTTTGAGATTGGAAAAGAAGATAAAGAAAAAGGGTCCTACAAGTTTTATAATTGCACATGTCAATCCTATAGATGTTAGTGCTGAAGTTGTCAATGATAGTAACTTTAGACCTAAGTTTGCAAACACTAGTAGAGGAAAAAGGAAGAGGGGAAGGCAGGGGAAAACCACAATCCTTACCCCACCACCTGAGGTAGAAGATGTAAATATTTTGACATACAAAGACTTAATCATTGAAAGAGGGTTTGAGACTGAAAAAGAAGACAAGGAACAAGGCTTTTTTTTTTTTTATAGTAAATACAATTAAGAGAATTTAGAATGTGAGTTTGATAGTGATAGGAGCAAGAGCAAAAAAGTTAAGTTCCTAAAGAAAATGAAAGATTATAAGTGGGAAGTTGGAACATATTTCCTTGATAAGCAACAAAAAAAGATGCACCACAGGGGTGAGTACTTACACACCTTTTTTTTTTTAATGTAGGGAAAAAAATGAAAAATTACAATTTAACTACTTTATTAATCAGAGTACAAGAGCAGTTAAAAATGAACTACAGAGAAATAAAGGGAATATCATGAAAGGATTTAATGCCAAACTCTAAGATGAGACCATGCCTAGTTTGGCCATCTACCATTAAATTTTCTTCCCTAAGAACATGGTTCCATTTATCTCCCAAATCTGGTGAAGTTAATATGATTTTATGACAATCATAATAATTGAGGAAATGGGATAGGGGTACCCTTGTGCCTCATTTTATCTGTATATTTTCTTGAAAAAAAAATTGAGGGATTTCAACTTGATGGCGTTAGTGGATATCCTATGAGCTCACACACGCGGTTGCATGAATACATGCATGTCAAATATATCTACCATATGATTAAGCTGTTTCAATAAAACCAGATTTTATTGAATTTTAAATATTATTCAAAGAAAAGAAAAGCAATACTACTTTATGAACATTTTCTTCAATTATTAGTTACAATGCTACTACATATTATATATTAACACCCAAACAATTATTGCTTTAAGAAATATATAATCTATCGGAAAGTGTTTTGTCTCTAATAACAATAACAAGGAATATTAATAAATTGATAAAAATACGTAATCATTCTCTAAAATAAACTAAATCAAATACAACTGAAAAAAATAAAGAAAACAACATTATAAGTTACAAACATAAATAGCAAGAACAAACTTAAGTTGGTTAGTAAGTTGTCAAAAGAGGTTCTAATAAGCAATGCCACTTTTTTCATTTTAATAATTTATTTTGATTTTAAAGAACTTTGTTAATTTTAATCTGATTATGGTTCATTCAGTGATCATGTGACGATACAATTTGTGTTGGTGGCTAACTTTCAATACAAATATTTTGGAGCAAGCCTGTATTTTATATCTTGTTTCATTTTCACAAGTTTATGTGATGCATATATACAATTTTATAGATGTCTTTCATGCTCATGAGTTATGCATACACTTTTCTCATGGAGTTGAACAATGATTCTAGATACATATTTTATTCAAAGTCTAGTTCAAGGAAGTTCAGTCATGAAGGATTAAGGAATACAAATCTCCATCTAATCAATGTAATGTTTTATCTTATGTTAGACAATGAAATTTAACCTAAAACATTTATGTAAAATCTATCTAAAGAATATTATGAAGTATGCAACGAAAAAACTATTATATTCTGTATGCAAAGGAATAAATTGTTGTTTTCGCATATCCTTCTATTTTTGAAAAGGTTTTTAAACACAAGCATGATGTTGATGAAAGAAAAGTACTACCTTTGTCCTTCTTTTCACTTAACGTTCTCCTACTTTTGTTGTCCGTATTTTTTTAAAAAAACTGTTTTTAATTTTTCTATCATGTTTGTTGTTACGACTTCCTAATTGGATGTGAGTTTATTTTTCTTTATATGTTTTGTTCTTTATATATTTTTGGATAAAAATGAACTCTGGTTTTCTTTTGTTTAATGATTGGTAGATTTTTGTTTGGAATGTTAATAATTTTTATCATTTATTCTTGGAATTAGGACATATGGTTGTTTATGTATTTGTTTTTAATTGACTGGATATGTTACTTTCTTTGACATATACTTACTATAGGTTGACTAATTTTTGTAACACCCAGCTAATTCTTTTGTTCATGGCTTACTTTTCTTAATTTAAGATGTGTTTTTGTCAAAAATACTTTCGAACGATGAACATTCTATGAGTTGTGTTTGCGGACAAAATTGTTAGAAAATAAGCAATTGTTATTCTACTACTTATGCTGAACCATTTTGTTAATGTTGAATATGTAAAGGAACAAAATAAATGCATGCATCTTCCCCTTTATTTGTTTGATGTGAAGACTAAAAGCTGTTATTTTATTCAAGAAAACTAGCAAGTTTTAGATACAAGCTATGTGACAACATGACAAAAGAAAATCATTTTGTTTCCTTATTGTTCAAATGAATGACATAAATTGAAGTTATAATAATGTTTTTTCTTATTAAGTGAAGCAAAAATGAGCTACACCTATAGAACTGTGGTTCGTTTGCTTTCTTTAGTGAGATAAATGTATTTTTTTACTAATTTTTTTAATATTGCTTTGATTCATATCATTTGTTTAAACAATAAGGGAACAAAATTATTAGTTTCATTGTACACATTAAACAAAAAGTAGGGGTAGATGCATCTATTAGTTCTTTTACACATCCATCCATTAACAATATCATAATCATTGCTTGTTTTCTATTAATTATATCCGCAAGCCGAACTCATAAAACGGTCATTATTGGAAAGTTTTTATTTTTGAAAAAACATGTCTTAAATTTTTTTTTAAAAAAGCATAGTATAGTTATGCAACCCGCCATGTACAAATTGTTCTAATTTTTTGGATTAGGAATGTTTAATTGTTGGATTAATTTTTTATTATTAATATCATTTATGAAGATAAAATGTATGATTATTTTAATTGATAATTATTGATTTTTTTGGGCTTATGATTTGAATGTACCTATGTGAATTGGGTTCTCATTTGGTGTCCAAATGAAGGATCTCTGCTTTCATATGGTAGTTATAAACCTGTCACTGCATTAGAAAATTTCGAGTGACACAACATTGTGTAAGAAAATCTAGTCGCCAAGCATAGAAAAATGTCTCCTCATTCAATGTTTATGATTCAATTGTGGTAACAAGCATGAATTTCATATCTTTTTTTGGTACACACTTTTCCAATCCTTTTATGATTGTCATTATATGTTTTGAACATGTTATAAGTATGCATCATTTGTCCTTAAATTTTCATCAATAATGTGACTCTAAAACCAATTGATGAAAATTTAAGAACAAATAATTATAAAAAAGAGTAGAAAAAATGTACCTAAAAAGAAGATGAAATTCATGCTTATTAACTCAATTGGATTACAAATACTAAATAAGGAAAATACTCTTTTTTGCCCAACAACTAGGATTTTTCATACAATTTGGTGCCACCCAAAATTGTCTAATGGGACAATAATTTTAAAACCACCAAATAAAAATATTTGATCCCTTTTATTTAAGATTCAAGTGAGGACCTAACCTATCATATATAGATACATTTACATCAAAAGTCCAAACAACTAATATTCACCAATTAAAACATAAATCTTATTTTCACAATTGATATTAATAATAAAGAATTAATCAAATAATTAAACAATGTTAATCCAAAAAACTCCAACACAAAGCAATTAACCTAATGTTACATAAACTAGTTAACCAAAAGTAAGTATATGCAAAGAAAAGTAACATACCAACTCCTAATTAAAAAAATAGCATAGAACCAGATGCCTTAATTCTAAGAATAAATAATGAAAATTATTAAAATCACACAAAAAGCCGTCGATCATTTACTAAAAAAATAAAATAAATGTTTATTTTTAACCCTAAAAAACAAATAATAAAGAAAAATAGATACTCACCTCCAATTTTGAAGTAGCAACAACAATAAACATGCTAAAAAAAGTGAAAGCCAAGAATTACATAAGAAAAACACCAACACAGGACATAAGGAATAACAAAACACAATCAAAAAATGACAAAAAATCTACAAAAGAAAAAGAAGGATAGAGGCATCACTATTCTTTCGTTGATGACATGTCTGTCTTTGAGAATCTTATCAGGGATCAAAGGATCTGTAAAAATGATAAAGTTATAGCTCTTAGCAAAAGAATATCATATTATTAAGCAATGTTGTTAAAATTGCAATTTAATTGTAGAATTGCACATGTTAGATTGTTGAAAAGATTGTAGAGGGCAAGGTTGTTGTAGGATTACAATTATGCTTGTGGAAATGTAGGACCGACAATCCTTAACGATCTTCACAGTTTTCTCTTTGCAACTGTTGAACACTGCTATTGTTGATTTGCAATTACTAGATGTCTGAACTCTTTTTTGTGAATGTTGAATAAAGCATTATTTGAACTTTGAATTGAATTGGATGTGCATGTGCAAGTTAGACACATCTATGTTCTCCATTGTTTCCTTCATTTATATTCTCTGTTTGGTATAGGAAATTACGGTTGCATTTTCACTCTTGCAACAATAGCAACACTTAATAGAGAAAATGGTGGGTCTTAAGATTTTAGGAGAGTTAGACCCAAATATTTTTCTCTAATTTCTCTTATTTCGGTTTAACTTGTTGTCCTCAATCTGAACCTCATTTAACTTTTCTCTCTCCATCTTTATGTTAAAGATAAAAGTATATTAAACTAAAGAATAAAAATATTAAATAATAAATAATAAATATATTTATTAAACTATACTTATGATAAGTATTTATTATAAACATTAAATATAAGAAACATTTATTGTATTTACTAAAACTTTATTATAATTATGAAATATATTAATATTATTATATTTATTATTAAAATATTTATTAAAATATACTTATATATTAAACATTTATTCAATTATATTTAATAATAAATATAATTGAAATTAAAAAAACAAGAATCACACACTAACAAAATTTAAAAAACTAAAATCGTACAATTATAAAACTGATGTATAAAATTGCATATCAAATCATACATAATTTAATTTTGTCAAACTAGAAATT
>JAMLFT010006153.1:0-16475 GCA_026544285.1 Pachyrhizus erosus
ACATAATTTAATAAAACTATATATATAATAATTATTATACTATTTAACATATTACATATAATATATAGAGAAATAAAGGAAAAGAGAAAATTTATCATATTTTATTATTTTCTAATCCAGTTTTTTTCCTATAAATTAAGGCATAATAAAATAATTATCGTATCCTATTCAATTATATTATAACTACCAATAATACAAAAACTTTTATACCAGCCATACATATGTAATAAACTATTAAAAAATGGTTATGCAATTCTATTAAACTATCAGTAATATATAAATTTTATATATGAGAAATTTGTAAGCATTAATTCACATAACACAAAGTAACTGCAATGAGTAATGTTAGATTTTGATAAACTTTTCAATAAATATTTATAAGATAAAAATAAAAAATAAATTATATTTTTTATTAGTTAAAATTAATTTGTGTATTTTACTTTTTTTTTAAAAATACTATCATTTAATTTTTTTTAAAAATAAAATATATAAGTTAATTTCAATTCATTGATAAATTTCAGTTTATCTTACCTCTATATTTTTTTATATAAATATTCAGGGAAAATTATTCAAATTTGTATTTAACTCACAAAGTCAGAAACACAAAATAACCCTAAATCATGGTGCAATAATCGTTACTTAATTTTGTGCAAGCTTTAAAAATGATGATATATAGCAGGCATTTGAAGTTGAATGCATGGTTTTTCCTTACAGCCAGATGAACAGTAACACACTACTATTGACTATTTTACAATTTGGAAAAGTGGAAATTATGCAAATTCTTTTTTAGATTTGTTTTATGTCAACCGACATATATTATAACCTAACATATTTGTCCCTTTTTAGTTTTTAATCCGTAAATTGATTCACTTAGAGAGAAATAAAGTCTTCTAAAATCAGAAACTCTTTTTGTTGTGACGGTATGTAATTGCATGTCACTTTCGGGCCCTTAAATCTCTACCAACCAAACTCAACGAATGACGAATCTCTTTACGGTCAGCGGCACCTTCCCTTCCTTGAGTCCTTCCTAGTTCCTTCAGTTCATTGTATTCTGTTAACAATAGCCATTGCTTTTTATTTTTCCTTTCCAAAATGAGAATCATGCAGTGTTAATGAGCATCAATTTGTTGAAAACTTTTATTTCTTTGGCACCACGTGTGAAATCTTTAGCTATTGAATCTGGCGTAAAGACGAAAGAAACAAAACCGATTTGTTATTAGGCAATTTATTTAAGGAAAGCTGACATCATTACGCGATCTTTATATTTCATTAAAAATAAAGTGAATTTGTATTTTAGGTTTTGTATTCGAATTGCAAATTAAAAAAGGTTTTGGAATTAAAGTAAATAATAATATGCTTTTACCAATTAAAATAAGTCAATGATAGTATGCTTTTACCAATTAAAATTAGTGAAAATAATGAGCCATGAAACATATGCTAATAATCGAGTCTACAAACATAGGCTAACT
Source organism: Pachyrhizus erosus (assembly GCA_026544285.1). Classification (NCBI taxonomy): domain Eukaryota; kingdom Viridiplantae; phylum Streptophyta; class Magnoliopsida; order Fabales; family Fabaceae; genus Pachyrhizus; species Pachyrhizus erosus. The sequence goes on from JAMLFT010006153.1 coordinate 1,470, forward strand.
ATCAATTTTGATAAATATACTAACAGGTTGACAAAAAAATTGAATTATATATTGCGTACACATTAACTCGTCTTTACAAGACGAGACTTTAATTTTGGTTTGATGTTATGAGTGAATATACCAATTGAATGAAGGTGTTATGAGGAAAAGTGAAACTGTCATTACAAATATTTCAAGTGATTTTCTCTATACTAAATAAATATATATAGAGACTTCAAAGAAATAAAAAAATAAAGGCATAATTGCTTGATGCCTAGCTAAGTACAGAACTTAATATACATTATGATGTAATCGTTATGTCAACATACTTGAATATTGTGGGCCTTTGAATAGATCTTAGTAAGTTAGTAGTGTAGTGAAAGTTTGAAGAACTAAACGTAAGTTGTTTACTGTAACATTTGTAATAAATAAATTGCTATAAGGGAAAGGGGAATCAGAGGGAATAATCAATACTATCAATAGTCACAAATCTCTCTAAATCTTCACCTAATACACTTTCCTTAGTCAAATAATATATAATTTCTTTTAACTATGGGTAAAATCAATTATTATTTTTCTTATTAACTTAAAGCTACGTTCTGATTAATCTCTACTAGCACATCATTAACTACAATTCATCGTAGACCAATATACCTAGCATTATCTTTTAGTTTTAAGTCTTTCTCATTCAGACAGACAGCATTATCTAAAAATAAAAGCGTTTGATGATTTAATATGACGTTATTGTTATATGTGTAGTTTCGTTTGTATTTTTTGCTGATAAATGGTTGTGAAGAAATCGTAAGCTATACAATGAACCTTTTGTATAGAATACACTCGAGCTTTTCTGGGGAAGGAGATAATCAACATAAATAGTCAAAAGTTTATAATCTCCCACCTACTACTTATGCATTGACTAAATTAAAAATACATTTCCCAATCACTGGAAATACAAAGTCATTATGATGAATTCAATTTAAAATTATGAATCTTCTCCATTATCCTTGCCACATTATTATCATTTTAGTTTCGCGTCTCTGTCTTCAACAGCTGAACAAAGCGTCGGCATTTGTTTAGGGAACCATAAAAACACATCCATTCGTATTTTAATTTCGTTTAAATTGTTGGTTAAATTCTGTAACAAGCCAAACAAAGAACAAACAACAACTGTATGGTTGAAGGTAGTGTCTTTAACTTTCGTTTTCGAAGGCAGACTAAGAGAGATTCCCATTTTTTAAAATTTATTGTCTATTAATTCTTTCTAAGGCATAATTAATAAAATTAATGATCAACTCAGCATTTTTATATTGTTGGTTTTGGAGGGGAAAAAATTCTTCTTTCTTCTTCTAATAAAACGAGCAAGTGCATGTCCTTGAAGGATATGTACCAAATATTTCCATGGGCTGTAGTATACGGTGTGCTGTTGGTCCATTTTTTGATATAATACAATTTTTTTTGCCTATAAAAAAAATGAGCAAGTACAATGGCCAACCGCGTAAAATGCAGTCAATTGTTTAATTTATTACAATTTTGGAGCAAAGTCAGTCGTGTGGGCTCCTACTAATGTTATGTCCATAATGCCATAATACACCATAAGTGGGGGTGATTGATGCTCCTTCTATTTTGTCTTGAAAACGTTTCATATAGTATTATGGTACACTACAGAGACCCCAGTTGGGTTCAGTAACGATTGGTCGCAGAACTTTCACATTCCTTGCATATCCATGTGAATAGGGTGGGTGTGCCTTTCTTAGACTAGACATTGCACCTTCTTCATGACCCTTCTGCCATTCTACAGCATATCCTTCCTATACTTGAATCCCAAGGTTGCTTATGTGTCTTCGTCCTCACAACATTGACTATCATCTGCTACATGTTAGTTTTCTTGTCAATAATTCAAATAAAACATAAAACTTTTATGTTTAATTAAATTAATGTATTAAATGTATACTTCGTATTAAATATTTCTGTATTTCTTGAGTTTTTAGCAAGTATGACCCAAGAAAACAAAAATTTATTTCTTCCTTTTTTAGGATAAAACCTAATTTCTTAATTTTACAATTTATTAATTAAACACAACAAGAAGTACACCACAAGCATAAAAAACTGTTGAATTTCAATAGTCAAGAGCAATATCTAATTAGCGGTGATTTTTAGATATCTTAAATTTTAAACACTTCATTAATATTTTTATATTTATTATTATTATTTTTATCACATCGTATTATTTATTATTTTTTTTCTCACTAAGTATTAAATAGTATTTTGGAATGTCAAAAAATTATTTTTGATATCTAATCACGTTAGTGGTAAAAGAATTTGGATAATTAACATGAGATTTCAAGTTCAATTCTCGTTGTTATCATTATATACTAAAACAATCTAAACATGTTTGCATCGGTTCAAAGCTCAAATGTATTATTGTCTTAAAAAAACATTGTTTTGTGCTATAATATAATAAACTACTATTGCCATATTTGAATCAATATTGATTTCAATTAATCTTTCGGTTGACAAAGAAGCAAGACAATTTTACTGCATGTCAAATGTTTTAATTTTCTGTTTATGCGAATGTACTTAATTGTGCATTGTGATAATAGTTTGTTTCCTATAATAATATTTAATTGTTATTTTTTGAAAATTTTCGAGTAGTATGAGATAAAGAATAAGGAGAGAACTTCACTATAGTTGGGTCAACATTGGCGAATAAGCTATTACATAATTTGATAAACTGCCAACAGGAGAGGCATGTGGTCCTGTGAATATATGTGGAGTACTGCAAGCTAACTTGAGAAACAGTGAAAGGTCTTTGCAAACAGCTAAGCAGAGATATAAATCCTTTAGTAGATACTTTATTAGAATAGCTTTTTCAGGCTCATATTTTATCTCATTGCTCATCATTTTTGTGATGATTGTTATTACTATTACCCATGCATGCTGACAGGTAATACTCCAATTACAGATGAACAACTAATATTAATGTCCACATTATAATGAAAGACTCATTGACTATTGTCATGTACGTATACTCCATACTTTGTTGTTAAAAGTTCAACTTGTTACCTGCTTTGGAGATCGATCCAGCAATTCTATTTCAAATGGGTATGTAATTTCCTTCAACCAATCTGATAGCTTCTTTTTGCAACAATGACTAATCATATCTAATTAAAAATTAAGGAAATTCGCTTTCATCCTTGACCCGTAGTGATAATATATTAGTCATACTTTCATTTCTTTAAGTAAAATATACATTTCTTTGATTTAGAGTAATTACTCAACTTCTCTCCCGTCAATTTATCACTTATTACAACAGCACATTTAATTTATTTTTAAGAAATGACATCTACATTTTTTAACTTTGATATATTATCCTTATATTCCAGTATTTTTATTTCTTTAAATAATTATACACAGTTCTTTAATTTTATAAGTAAACTAAATTTTTTTCATTAAAATTAATAAAATAAAATAAGCAACGTGTAATATCACAACTTACAGTTGTCTCAATAATAAATTATTCTAACACAAATATAATTTATTATTTTTTAAGAAAATGAGAAGGAAAGTTTTAATGAAAATTAATAGAGAAAATTTTATCTTTCATAATATTTTTATCCAATTCAAATTGAATAAATTACGTATCTAATATTATGTTCAAATACAAGTCTCAAACCTTGAAAAATACTAATTTCACCAACTGGAAAAAAAAAAAAGTGTTAGCTCAATAATTTTAACTTTATCTGAGGTTAACCTACTTTCCTTTACTTTATTATTCGATTTTTGAAAAAGTATAAAATATGGCTAATCCTATGTTTTTCTTTTTCTTTTTCTTTTTCTCTATAAATATCCTCTTTCGGGATTAATCCCATTCGAGATACTGTTTAATGTGGACACTAAAAACTTGAATATACCTATTACGGGGAGACTAATCTTTTTAGTTATTGATTGATACTCAATCATTTGTTTATTTTAGAGAAAAAATAAAGAAAAAACTTGAAATCTAAGTTAAAAAAAAATTGAAAGGAAAAAAATAAATTCTTATTTCTAGATTTTTTATTTTTCATTTAAATAACAATACTTCATTAACTATTTTTACTATTCTCTTTGCTTTTTCACATATATCTCTTTCGAGAACAATTCTATTCAAAATATATTCAATCGCTGACGCAATACTGTACTTAATGGATATTTAAACCTTAATTTGCCTTATTATAAAATACTAATTTTTTTTTTACTTTTTATTATAAAAATTAAATTCAAATATTAAAAAACTTATAATAACTCACTCACATTATTAAAAAAACTGAACTAAATTCCTGCCTAACCTCTTCCACTGTCGACTCAACACCCATTAATTTACTTTATTTTTATTCTTTATATTTCCCCCTCTAATCGGAACAGATCATAAAAGAATTGTGAGAGCATATGCACAAGATATTAAAAGATTGTAACGTGTAACTTTCCATGGTATGGTGTAAGTCTTCTTTCATTTAATGTTGATTTTTATTTTTCTGTCATAATGTTCAGTTAAGCTTTTAATATTTTTTTAATAAGGTCAACTTGTCACTTATTTAATAAAACAATTAAACCATTTTTTCATAAATTGCCCCAATTATTTGTGCTATAACCAACTTTTCAAATAATAATTTGGATACTACTATGATATCGTCATCAGATGCACAGGAATATTCTTCGGCTAATGCAATTATAAAGTTATAAATATATATAAAAAAAATATTCATATAATATATAGCTAGGTTCTTTTCATTCTTTTAACACAATGATAGAGGTTTGATTTTATAATTGTGTGTATGAAAAAGATTCTATTAAAAAAAGTATAATCCAATTTAATAATATTTATGCTTTGGAATATTAGTCTCATAATTTTTTTTAAAAATGTAATGTTACTAAACAATGATATTTTTATTTTAAATTCTAGTTTATAAAATTTTTATTGAGAGAGATCAATCAGCCTCTTCAATAAATTTTATTTTATCAAAAAATTGGTTTTATAATTTTTTTTAACTCTTGACTAAGAATATCTTAGATTTTTTTTAAATTTTTTTTATTGTTATAAGTGTAATGTATTTATTGATTTTATTCATGATTAATATCTATTCAAAATATGATTAACTATCTTTAATAAAAAAATATAATTTTTTTTTATCCACGATGAATATAATGTTGGTAGGATATCCTAGATTCACATGCAAACAAAAAAATTAACAAAAAAAAATACTTTGTATTCACAGAAAAAATATCTAATTACTAAATAAAAAAATTTAAAAGAGTATAATTACTTCATTAACGTGTTTTTTCAAATATGATACATCCATCTTTTAAAGAGTATTATATTTATTCTTTTAATTATGAAAGTTGAGATATTATACGTTACAAATAGTTTAAATTACACTATTAAAATTTATAATAGCATTATCAATATTTTTTAAATAACTATCTATTTTATGTAATCTCAATTTTAAGAATTTTAATAAATATTTTCTCTAATAAAAGTTCATATTAATAAGTTGTTTGATTCATAAATATCATCCTTCTCTTCAATGTTTCATATTTTTTTATATTTAATATAAATATTAAACAGTCATAAGCAATAATTTTTTATGTAAACAATCTTTTTTAATTTTAAACAATCCAAAATCACATGTAGAATATTAAAATAATATTTTATTAATAAGTAAGGTAACTAAACAAATTTTATTATAGATGCTCTAACAAAAAAAATACAAATATTTTAATTTTATTTCATAATTAATAGATATTAATAATATTAAAATTTTATTTAAAATATTTTAATATATTTAATAGTTAATAAATGCACTAATCAAAATTATAAATTTTGATGAACAATATATTTATATATATAATAATAAAGCTAGCACGTATTTCATGTATTGTTTATGTATTTCACATTAAGTAAGAATTAAAAAAATATAGATAAAATGAATTCAAATAAATAAGTAAGAAAAAATATACGTAGGTTATATTTAAGGGGAATTTGGATTTAGAAAACAAGAGAACTAATTTGAAATTATAAGTCATTGAAATTTGAGATGATATATAAATTTTTAATATAAATACAAATTAAAAGTAATGAAAGTTAAGATGTTAAGATATGGGAATGAAATTCTTAATGTAAAAGTTTTATTTTAAATGAATAGTTTCAAATCTTTTTTTTTAAATGTTACCTGTCCTTTAACTCTTTTTAATGTATTTATTTTTCAACAGTTTACTCTTTCAAAAAAATTTCCTACTCCTTTCTTCTTCTTCTTTTCTATTTTAATTCAAGCATTTATTTTGTTGCGTTATCACTTTAAATTTTGATTAACCTAACATCACTTTTGTATTCTCTTTATTTGCTTTCATTTACATTCATTGTTTTTTACTCTTTTATGATTTACGATTTTAGGTCAATTAAATTTTTACATTTTACTTTTTGATTGCATTTTAATTTCTCACATTTAAAAAGTTTCAATTTACATTTCCTACACATTTACTTTTTAAGTCCTTTAAATTTTTGCGAACTTCAATTTTGGAGTGCTTTACAAAACTTTCTATTAAATTCATCTTTTAGTCCATTGTATTAAGTTCTTTGTATTAAATTCGTAATTCTTAAGTCAGATTCATGTTCAATTATTCTTATTAATGGTTTATCAACAAATTTTCATACTTGTTCAGGATAACAACATTAAGATTGTCTTTCAATTTTATTTTCATAAAATTAGGACTGGACAACAATTAGTGAGACTTAAAATAATTATTTAAAAAAACTTTTTATTTTAAATGAGACATTTTTATTTTATAAAAACTAATAACAAATATATTTTTTATTAATGAATCTAAAGTTTAAAATTTAGTTATTTTGTGTTTGAGTCGATCTGTATAAAATGAATTAAATACTTCACATACTAATTAAAATATTAATCATGATAGAATTTAGACTTTAACATGACTCGTACTGAAGTTAAAAATATAACATTGTTAATTTAAATAAAAAGAATTCATAATTAACAATTGATTTTACGTCTTAAAAAATTAAAGTTGTTAATCAGAAAGTGATTGTGGAATGTCATTTATTTGAGAATTTTTTTCAACTCTTGAAAGAAATTTTTATCATCATCAATTATATTATTACTCTAATTTATACATATTTACGTGAAAGACTTAATATTTCATATCCATAATCTATAAAATTTAGCCATCAATCTATGTATATACTTGCTTCAATACATTAATTGTTGATGTTAATAATAATATTTGACTAAACGTGTTTAAGAATAACATTTCATTATTCAATAAAATTTCATGACCATATATATTTAATGTCTTATGGTATTAAACTTACAATTTTTAAAGACTCTGTCATTCAGAAATAAATTATAAACAAAATGTCCATCTAATTATAAAAAAAAAATATACAAATATAAATAAGTTTGGTGAAATAAAATATTGATATTAAGACTTATATCATAAGTTTTTATGAGTGTATGATAAGAGGAACAAATAGAAAAAGTTTTATTAAAAATATTTACTGTATCAAAATACAAAATTCAATCAATATTTACTTTTTTAATAATTAAAAATATTTTTTCAACGTATTTTTAGATGTTTTAAAATAATTATAGATGTTTTAACTTGATTCATTTATCCGTATAATATATGAATACTTACTAGATAAATCATATTTAATAGAAAATTTTCAGTAAATAATATTCGAAAGGATTAATGTTGCCTAAACACATGAGTTAACAGTAAATCAGCACCATTTATTAACGTAAACAGCCACAACAACATGATTAATCAATCTCTGATTATGATTAGTCATCAACCTAATGGTAACGATTAGACAGATAGTTTCCTCGATAGTCTCAGCCACCTAAAACATGAAAGAATAATTAACCAAATATTTCATCCCTTTCATTTATAAAGTGAAATGGAGAAAATAAGTTGTATCAATTTGATCCATTCTTGTGGCTGAGATCATTGCTGTGATATCAATGCATTTTCGTAATAAGTTATTTTGAAGAACGTTTCTTTATCTTATCACCGACGTGAATTATTAGTGTATAACTTTTTCAGTTTAATTAACGATTTCAAGTTAAAATTATGAGAGTGTATTTTACATAGACTAATTCTTTTTATTATTATTATTACAAAAAGTTTAAGTAAATTATATCTGAAAAGTTTATCTGACTAGAACAGATATTAAATATTAAAGCTCAAAAATTACTTACATAAATTATTTACTAATAAAATTCTTAAATCCATGGTAAAAATTGAACTCACATATTTGTAAAATATGAGTATTTTTTATAAACTGGATTAAACTTTGTTGACTGATATAGTTATAACCTTTTAAAAAGAGTTCCATTTCTCTAAAAGTTTAATTTAGTACACTCTTGTTTATTTTTTATTTTATTAATTAATAAAAATTATTTTAAATGTTACTTGTAAAGTAAAAAAAAAAAAAAAAATCAACACTTTTACCATATACAATAACTTATTAATAGTATAGAAAAATTTTATATTGTTAGGACATTCTAATTAATTTCTTTCTATTTTTTAAATGAAATTATTTTTAGAACTTAATTAAAATACATTAATCAAGTAAAGATTTTTCATCTTACCATTAAATAATAAATTCTTATATATTTGAAAATCATAAACTTTTATAATAATAATTTTAAAGTTATATTTAAAATAATTTTGAACTAATTAATGAATAGTGTATTAAAAAATGAAATTATTTTGAGAGAAAGTAAATAAAATTGTATCCATTTATTTTTTTTTGCAGTGTATTTTATATTAAAATTCCCTTTTTACCCGCTCACATATGAATTCTGAAGGTAATTTAATCTTGAAGATGTGGTCCTTTTGACGCACTTAAACCCCTTGGCCGAACCAGATGGTAGAAGAAAAGGATCCATGGAAGCATTCATGTGCAGCTATGTTTTTACCAGCTATTCTACGACAACGATTCTGTTTCTTCAAAGCTGACTAATTACGACCGAGACATGTGGTTCCAAACTTAATTTCAAATTAATACAAAACAAGCCCAATTTGTAAATTTAAGTGCCAGCTGTAATTCAATCATTAACCTTATATAGTAGGTCGGTTTCACAGTAAATGAAATTTTAAAAAATATATTATTTCAAAAAAAATTATATGTTAGATTTTTTTGAACAGATATGATTTTTTTTTTATTAATATATAAAAAAAATTATTTTATAAAAATTAATAATAGATGTTTTTTTTTATTATTAAACCTAAAATTTAAACTTGAATTATTTGACTAACATGATTCTGCAATCCAATCATTTTCAAGTGTGGAGCATTTTGCCCCGTTTAAGAATTTTCCATTCATGAACTTTAGTGGGAAGCAGAAGATGACAGTACAACCACATTGAAAATTCCGTAGCATCTCGAAGCAAAGACCATAACCCCCAACAGGTCCTTTTTATACTTCAAGTCTTGAACCGTTCAAATTTCAGAGTTCTTGAATCTCAAGTTTTACGTTCAGTTCATGTTATGAATAAGACCCTTGATTAATGTAATAGAAAGCTCACCTGAAACTGATTATTTAAATCCTAGGAACTTCAACAAATACTATATCCATTTAACCGCCTTTAACATTGATAGTTCTGCCATTCAATTTGTCATCTACCGCCCCTAAATCTATTAACAAAGGGGACTTAATTAATGAGGAATCAAGGGTAGGCTCCGTCACTGATATATGACCCTACAAATGATATGCTTTCTATATTACAAAACGTATATTATAGGTGGCAAGCTATCAGAGTCATGTTTAAATTGAAGTTGAATATATTGTATATACATTTTAATATAAATTTAATAGATAAAATTAAAATGAAAGTAAAAATAACAATTTAGATTCTTTAATAAAATTATTTTTATTTTAAAAATAATTTTTTGTGTAAAAATTAAATATACACTTAATTGCATATATTAGAATTTTATTGAGATTTTCAAAATTAAAAAATTAACCTTAATTTGATAACTCATTCTAATAATAAGGTATTTTAAATAGTTATAAACTAATTTTACTAATAGAATATGAATAATTTCTTATTAATGATTAATACATATCGTCAAAGAGAAGAAAACATGATTTTTTTTAATGAAATTAGTATATTTATAATTAATTATGATAATCACTAGATGATAAAATTTAAGGAACAATTTGGTTTTTAGAAAATGGTTTTTAATGTCTTTTTTATTTTTTTAAATTGTTTGTTGTTCATGTTTTTATTTATGTATCAATGTTCTTCATATTTTAGGATAATTTTGATGTGGTCGAGAGATTTTGACTTTTTGTTGTTTGATTGTAATTTTTAAAATAAAATATGTTTGGTAAAAAAAAGATAAAATAATTTTTTAACTAAATTTAAAAATAATATTATTTTTATTTTAAAAAATTTATGAATTTGATTTTTAATTTTAAAAAAACATATTTTTTATACTTTGACAATAATCCTTCTCATTATCACTACTATCATTATTACTACTGACTTTATCATTGTCGTTGAACTTTGTACTACTTCTATCATCATCAATGTTGTATAAAAAATACTATTATCATTATTATTATTGTTTTCATCATTAACCTTACAATCATTATTGACACTTATATTATCACTATGGTTGATGTGATTATTGCAATCATTACCATACAAATATATCCTTAAATTTATTTTAATAAGATATAAAATTTTTAAAATAAGTTTATGTTAAAACTAAAATTATGAAAAAAATTGAAATTAATTGTTGTTTCTAAAATTTTGAAAACTTATAACTAAAAATATCCTAAATGAGTCTTTAATTATTTGATTTTTTAAATTGGTTGAATTGATGGCTTTCATTAATTCGTCTATTTTTAGGGTAAAAAAAAAAGTGACATGATTTTTTATCCATAATAAAAATGAGAGTTTAATTTATATGTTTTATTAATGTAACAACTTATACACTGTTAATTAATAAAAAATTATTATTATTATAATTTTTAAGATAATTATTATAAAGATTAACTAACTTATTATATATGATAATTTATAATTAAATGATAGTGTAAAAATATTTTTGTACAATTAATGTATAAATCACTTGCTCTAAAAATTATGTCCTTATTTTTCAGTGAGATAATTTTATTCGGTTCAAATATAATTATCTTTCAAAATATTTATGTGGTATGTATGAAAAAAAATCCTTTGATTTAAAGAAAAAATGAGTCCAATTTCTAGTTATGAAAAGGAAATAGTTGAATGCATAATTATTGTATAATTTTTAATTCAATTATATTATTATCATTTTTTATATTTTTTTAAGTTGTTTGTTATACTATGCTTGAGTTAATGAAGTTGGATTGATGATTTGTGATTTATGAAATTTTTGGTATAAGATTACATGTATTTTTTTTTATAAGAGATAATCTTATTTAATTTATGTAAAATTAATATGAGTAATGATATTTTTATTTTACACATTTAATATTACTCTACACTCATAATTCAAGTTTGAGATAACTAATGATTAATGGATTTTATTTGATTATATATTTAATTTTATTACATTAAAATTATTATTTTTATTTAATTGATTGCCATTTTATAAAATTAAATTGATTTATAAACATAAACAGAATTCTAAAGGCATTTTAAAGTCTTAGGTAGTTACAGTAATTGTATATGACTTCAAATATACTGTCTCAATTTTCCATCACTAAATTGATTCTAATGGTTCAAATGAATACATTAAGTGATTAAGTGACTTGGAAGATTATTGAAGTCTTTAAGACTTTAAATGAATTTCTAACAATAAATATGGTGGTCTCGATTTATCTTTAATTTTCAAAATATTAAAAGAAATATTAACAAACAAAATTAAGATTCCTTAGAATATTAAATTATATTGTAAGATTATATTTTTTCCCAAATAAATACGTTATTAAAATATTATTTCAGATCAACTATACTGTAACTTATATTAAATGGATTAAATATGGTATCTATTGAAAAATGCTAATAATTACTTAATTAAAAATTAAAATTTTGATAAGTAATTTTGTAACTCAAAATATTAGAAGAATAAAATAGGAGTAAAGATTTATATTTAAGTAGGTTTTAGATATAAATATTGTTTGAATCTGATTTTTCTATACTTTCAATGCAAAATTACATCATCAACTAACCGTAGGTATAATTTTTAAGATTGTTATTATTGTTAAGAAAAATAATATTTAACTTCTTAAATTTTATCTTTTTTTTAAATAGACATTCTAAACTTTAATTAATCTAATTAATTCTTAAGTTTAATCTCATTTATAAATAGATACCATACTTTAATTTTATTTTAACTGATCATTAAATTTTGTTATTTTTTTAAAAAATAGATATCTTAATATTGATTTTATCTCAATTTTTTAGAATTTATCTCTTTAGTAAATAATTTTTTTATATTAAATTAGGATTAACCTAATAGCAAAGAAAAAATCTCAACAATTGATTAGTTTTGTTTTTATATATCATTTTTCCAAACATTAAAGTATATTAATATTTAGAATTAAAATATCAAATAATTTTTTTTAGTTATTTTTATTTTTATTTTTCTAAATTCATAATTTTTAAAAAAATTAATGTACGAAGAAATTAATGGTAAAAAAGAAGAAATAATTTAAGAAATGAGTGATATTTAAAAAAATAATTTAATTTTAACTTGAAAAAATAATTATTTACAAAAAGGATAATTTTTAAGAACGAATTAGAATGTAATTAAATTTCAAGGTGTTTATTTATAAAAATGGTAAAATTTAAGGATTAATTAAGATACAATTAAAGTTTATAGTACTTATTTACAAAAAGATAAAATTTAAGGATCAATTAAGATAGATTAAAGTTTAAAGTGTCTATTTGTCAAAAAAAACTAAAGTTTAAGGTAGTCAAATACTTTTTTTTCCTCTTATTATTATTATAAAATAAAATTTACAAAATATAAAGATTTGTAATGGAAATAATAGTGTAAAAATTATGAGAAAATATATTTTTAATCCTTATAATGTTCAAGGTTCTTATACTTTTATATCGATGAATTCGATCTTCCAACTTTAAGAAAATATGTGGATTTAGTCTCTCTTATCTAAAATTCATCATGTTTTTTTATAATTAAGATTAGCGAAATTCCCATTTATTTTAAATTTTAAGAACCAAATTCATCAATATGAAGATATGAGGATTTTGACCAAGTTTAACTAAGAATATAAAAATTAAAAATATATTAGTCCCAAAAATCATTTGTACTATCATTACATCAGCTATTTATTTGAATTATTTAAGGTTTCAAAAATTTATACATATCCCTTGAGAATCTATCGTATCTTAGAACTTGGATAGCCATGGGATGATGGCTAAGGTAGGAAAAGGACTCGTGCCTTGCACCATGAGAGTGTTATTTCACACTTTTAGATATATTTATTTTTAATTTGATGGTTAGGATTTTTTTTCTTTTATCTTTCTATCTTTTTTTCCAAGTTTTTTCCCTTTCCTTTGTCATCGCTCCTTTTTCACCAACATCAATAACAGTAATGACCCTTCCATTTCCTTTTTCCTACCTTTTTTCCCCATATCTTTTTCCCCTCCTTCTTCGTTAACACTCACTTTAATTTCCTTTTTTCTCCATGAAAATTCAATTTTTCCCTCTGAAAAAATTAAACAAATTATCTTTTTAATTTTAAATAAACCTCCCACAAAAATGATTAAAAGAGGAAAGTAAGTAAATTTGGAATCCTTAATTATATTGAAATGACTTGAGTGAGATGGGGTGCAATCACTCGTAGATCGACAATGAGGACATGGGTGAGTGATGCAAGGAGCAAAAATGCTTCATGAAGGATTTGGTGTCCTATCACAATGCTTATGCCATTGCTCACTTAACCTATTTCACTTGCCTCAAAAACATCGACTCCACCTTCAATGACTTAGCCCACAACAAGATTAATAACTCCTAACTGCATTATGCCAAAAACAACTCTTACATCAAACCACAAAAGCTCTTCAAAATTCCTCTTCTATTATCCTTTTTTTTTTTTTATTGTTCTATTGTTTATTTAAGTTTTTTGGTAAGGTATAAATGAAATTAATGTTGTGTGAGAGTAATGGATAAAGTTATATTGTGTGTTCACGTTATGAAAATTTTGATTTAGAATCATCTATTCACAAGTGAAAATAAATGGAACATGACGAAGAAAAAAATAGATTGGGGGGACAATATTGTTGTCAATATTGGTACTTAGTGCATACATGGAAGAGATTAATATGGGTACTCAATACATATTGTAACAAAAAACTTTTGCCTCACACATCTGCACTAAGTACCAATATTAATCTCTTCCATCGCTTGAGTCTAAAAAGACTTCATCATCATATTCTTTACATCATCAATGACTAATTCATGTTCATAGTAATCCTAGTATGAGTAAGTCCACACAACCAAAACACATCATTACAGAGGTAAACTCATCCCACAACATTGTTACTATGAAGCTCATGATAAAACACAACATCGTGGTTAAAGTGGTAACATTTTTAGGTAGTTTTCAATTGACTTTACCAAAACTCTAACATTCTAAAAATCCAAATAAATTAGAAATGTCCCTTCATTTCACTACCACAAAAATCCTATCACTACCCTCTCATGGCCATGACAACAACGAGTGCCTCATTTGCTATCATGACCACATCTTCAATTACATTCTCAATCACATTTGTAAAATCCTCACCACAATCCTCATTATCGTTACCATTACAACCTTGCTCTTAATTTCTCAATCCATAACTCAGTCTTTTAATGTCCAATTTGGGTCCCAAACCATGGGGCCTCCTTATAGCACCCCAAAACACCATCTTGTCAAGTCCTTGTTAGATTATTTTTCTTTGATTCGGCAAGTGTACCGATTCAATTGTAATATAGTACATTTTCAGGTACGAATGTCGTATCCAC
>JAMLFT010006154.1:0-16474 GCA_026544285.1 Pachyrhizus erosus
TTGAAATGTATTAATAACTTACACCATAAAATTTAGATAAAAAATAAAAAAAATTATTTTAGTAAACAAAATTTAGAAATATTATAGTATTTTACTATTCAATCATTTTTTTTCTTTTCATGTTAAAGAAAATTAAATTAAGTTAATATAAAATTATTAATTTTAAATAAGTTTTTCGTAATTTAAAAAATAAAAAATTGATTAAAAAATTAACAACTTATGTAATTGATTCAAATGTTTTTTTCTTATTTTTTAGAAAAAAACTTGACTTTTTCAATCATATAAATTATTATTTTTTGAATAAAAAATTATATGATTAATGCAAAAAAAAATTATTCAAATCACATATAATTTTTATTCAAAATATAAAAATAAAATTTGATAAAAATATATAAAAATGTAAAAAGTATACGTGATTGATAAAAAAAAATAAGTGATTAAAAAATTATGTAATTTTAAAAATTTTCAAAATTTTTTATGTGATTGATGAAAAAAAAATAAGTGATTGAGTTTTTTACATGATTGATAAAAAAAATAATCTTCAATAGCATATTTTTTCATTAATTATGTAATTTTTTATTTAAAAATAATTAAAACTTATGTGATTGAAATAATCAAGTTTTTTAAATTAACATAAAAAAATAAAAATTAAATAAATTACATAAGTTGTTAATTTTTTAACTAAATTTTTATATTATTTTTAAAAAAATTACGAAAGACTAATTCAAAATTTATAATTTAATTTTCTTTAATATGTACTTAAAATTAAAAATATATAAATTAAAATATATATTTATTTTTATAATACATATAAATTTTCATGATATATTTATATTATGGCAAGATATGAGAGATAAAAGAGAGTTTTAAAACATAATGTTAAAGAGAGAGGAAAGAAGTCAAAAAAAATAAATTTTTAATGCTGATGAGTGAAAAAAAAATACATAGTAAAATATTATAATATCTTAAAACTTAATTTAGTAAAACAAAAAATTTCTTATTTTTTTGTTCGAGTTTTATAATATAAGTTGTTAATGCACTTCAATTGAAAAAAGTGTGTACATATTAGTAATCTCCTATATATATGTGTATATATATAATATATATGTATATTGACACTTGTAAATATATGCATAATGAAATTGATAAATTTATAACTACAAAAAAAAAAAAAAACCATTGACATGTGCACACCAATACCAATCTCAATTCCAAAGTATACATAATACAAAAAATACCATACCATATGCAAGATATCAAATGCACCAAAACAAAAAATAGTAATTTGAAGTAATTACTTCTTTACATAAATTTTATCTAATTCATAGAGGCAATGCCAAACAAATAAAAGAGTTAGATCCACTAAATTAGGTGATGATACTTTCTTGAATGACCATTTAAGAATTTGTCAATCTAGATATTGGTCCAACTGAATGGACAAAAACAAAATATGGTCCTCCATTAGTTGTTGATCTTGCATTAGTTGATGGTCCTATAATAGCTATTGATCATGCATTAGCTTATGGTCCTATAGTAGCTATTGGCCATGCATTAGTTGATGGTCTTGTAATAGTTATTGATCCTACATTAGCTAATGATATTGCAGTAGTTGTTGGTCTTGCAATATCATTAGCTAATGATATTGCAGTATCCTAAAATAATACTTTGCAACTATACCTAGACACATAGTTTTTTGAGATTTTGGATTCATCTAGTAATTCATCGATATAAATGTTTTTCACCAAACTAAAAGCCAACATCATCCCACTTCTATTTTAATGTCTGACAATTTCTCATCTTTCTTCTTACACAACATTGTTCATATTACACACACTATCAAAGAATATGGCTTTACATTAGGTTAAAAATGGATCAATAACAAAAACAATATCATTTTGTTTAATTTTAACACAACTTATTATAAAAAAATGATGTCATTTTGTATCCCTTAATATTGTTGCCTTTAGTAATCAAAATGATGTCATTGTGTTAAATTTATTAAAAATGTATTTATTTTAATTTCACAAATAAATATTTTCTAACTAACCATTTAGTTATGATGCATGTGGGTGTCATGTCATCTTTCTATATGATATTTAATAAAAAAAAACTAACAAAATGACAAAATTTGTTATATTTAAATAATATAATGATAAAATTTACAAAATTAATAGTTGAATAGTTAAACTTACAAAAGTATTAAAGTATTATGATAAAATATATAATTAAATTAATTATTTATAAATAAAATCTTTATGTTGATAATAAGATTTAAAATTATATTTCTGAAAGATAAGAGTCGTATCTTTAATAATTGAACCAATTTGACTTGAATGATTTATTTGACATTTTAAAATTGATTGGAATAAAATTGATTGTTAATAATATATAGTTGTTTTAATTTTGTTGTGAAGTGAGATGATTTGTTTAGTGACAAACTAATTTGAAACATATCATATATACCACTAAGCATAACATGGATCCGATGGTTATTTTATATTTTTTTATATTTAAAACATGTTGTAATCTGAAGTCCTATCTATATGCTACTTGTTTTGTAGTATAAGAATACATGTTACACAATAAATTAGTTTATTATATATAAGGGTATTTAATTTTGGGGTATGGGTTGCATATTTTAAAATCCTAGTTGATATGCTCCTCAATATATAATTTTTCAAAATACTTAAAAAAGTATACATACATATTGTATTATTATAGTATATACACACACATTGTTAGTATTCATGAGAAATTACATTTTGATATTCTCCTAAGAGATGAAATGTAATGCATTTTGGTTCATTTAACATAAACAAACCTATTAGTGATAACAATTTTGAATGAGTTTCATGAATAATCTTTTCAATTTTGAATTGGTATTTTATAAATAATCTTTTTTTTTCTTTTTTTAAACTTTAATTACAATACTAAAAATTATGGGTTTAATAACTCATTTAATTTCTTTATATACATAACCTTTATATTTTAATCCTTATATTTAAAAATTATTTCTATTAGTTCCTATGTGAATAAAATTTTTATATTTTAATTTTTATCATCAAACATCATTTAATTCTATAAATTATAAAATGATGTAATATTGACATAATGTTAATGTGACATTGATGTATTTATACTTTATATTTTAGTTTATATAGTAGCATTATTTTTATGCTTTTATCTATATGTGCATAAATAGATGTTAAGTATTTGAGATTATTCTCTTATACTATATTCATTTATCTTAATTTTAATTAATGTAAGACTTTGAATTTGATCACACTTAATTTTTAATAATGCACGTATTTAAATACTTAATTTTTTAATAAGTGTAATATACACTTAATTAGTGGTTACATTTAAATTTTTAATAAGTGTTATACACACATTTTTAGGAAGAATAATATAAATTTGAAATTAGAGGAAAGAAAAAAAAAATTTCAAGCTTTTCTTGAGAAAATATAATTTATCTTAATAATTATGAATAGGTAATATAATAAATTATATATTTTAAATAATTTTTTCTATTTTATTCTTTCATTTTTACATATTTAAATTTAGTTATTTATTTCAAAGGTTCACTTCTCAATTTTCATCACTACTTTTTAGAGACACAACATGTATTACATTTACAATTTTTTCTTGAGGAGGTGGCTAGTCCAAAATTGAGTATTCCTTTCACTTTTTTTAGTAATAAAAATGAAATTTCCCACATGTAAAAAATAAAATAACCATTTTCACAATTTGAAACACAACATCAACCTAAAAAATAAATTCAGTTTCGTGACATGTTTGACTATCATTAAAAATATGTTCATGTACTAATATTTTGCTTGAAACCAAATTTTTCAAAAAAGCAAAATCAAGGTTCCTTGTTACAAACTTACAAACTTAGTTTTTAAAATGTGAACTACTCTAAAATTAAGTTTGTTAACTTTAACTCAAACATGCACTAAAATTAGGATAAATTCTAGTGTGAAAAAAAATAATAGTCTTCCACTGTGAAAGAGTCTTTTAGAACCATTAAATTTGTTCAAATTTTATTCATTGATTAAGATTTTTAATTATTTTCTTTTTTTTCTCTTTTTTCACATCTTCTCTAATTTATTCCAATTTCTTTTTTCTTTTCCCTCTTATTCTCTCTCCATCTTTTAGCTTCTCCAATCCTCCCACAACTACCATCATTGTTTGGGTTGCAAACCCTAGTTTGCATATCGTCTACAAGACATCATTGAATTGTTCCTCTTATGAACATTAATCCTTCTTTATGATGAGATGTTCACTTATTGGGTTCTACCCTCTTCACCTGTGTCTAGTCTTATAATTTCTTTATTACTTCTTCTTTAATGAAAACCATCAAGTCTTCATCTATTTCACTTTTGGTTCTCACTTAAATTCTATATTCTTTATACTAAGTCCAAAAATGTCTTGTTTTGTTGTTTTTTGTTTATCGAATGGGAATTTTAGAAACAATGAAGTTGTATCTTATAAAATTTAAATAATAATTATAGGTTTTATGAATTATAAACTTTAAGAAATTTTAGTAGTTGGCATATATGGGTGAGTATTATGGTTTAAAGTGGATTTGGACAAGAGAGTAAGAAGGGGAGAAAGAAAATGGACTAAGAAGAAAAAAAAGAAAAAGGGAGAAGAGAAAATGAAAGGGGAGGCAAAAGCTGTCAGAGAAAAAAATGAAGAAGAAAGAGAATGAAAGGACACACAATATGAGAAGAAAAAAAAAAGAAAAGATAAATGTGAAAAAAAGTCAGATTTAGAAATAAATAGATTTAATGATGGAACACAATGGAATCCATCCTAAAATTGATATACAAAAATTAAAATGATGATTATGAAGGGTATTGGAGCCAATAGCACCACAATCATCGCATGTGAAAAAAGTTATCTTTTTCTAAACAAAAAGATCATGAATGTTTTTTAACCCATTGAGTTGGAGACTAATCTCATTCACAATACATGAAAATTATTAACTTTAAAAAATTTTGTACACAAAAAAATCAAATACAAATTCTCTTACACGTAAATATAAAAAGACATTACACTACTATGTCAATTTTATGAGTTTTGATCCTATACCATTTCATTAGATAAAAACATATTTAATAAATATTGATAACTATCCGATAGAGTATTAGAATGAAAAAATCGATTAGACCAAGTTGGTATGGTCCTTTCTTTTTTAATCTGATAAAGCAAAAGCGTGTTGTACACTATACATTGTATGCACTCTACATGGCCTAAGGATAACTGACTTCGCACTCATGAGGTGTAGAGAGCTTGATCCACTGTGCAGAAATTATACCATATATACTAAAAAAGTTTAAATAATCATTATATATGCTTAAAAAATGAACAATTAACTTGGTGTGTAAATAGTACTATTCTAAAGGATGTTGTATCAATCAATCACCTCGTATAAGCCACTCAAATAAATTCCAAGGATTCAATGAACCCCATCTCGAATATACTAATACTATTAAAATCAATGATATCGTTCAACCACAATCAAATTAATGTAGTAATGGACTGTTGAGAGATTGAGCTTTCTTTCTTTTCCATTTATAGTTGATTTCATACGCACCCACTTCACTTTTTCTCCTTGAAATATGTTTCCTTCCAGGGCCATAAGATGTGAAGGATGCATTTAGACATAATATAAGTAAGTGGGCATCATATCAATCATCAAATCATCTTTTGGGTCAAAAAAAGTAGACCGTATTTTGTCACTTAATCTGTCATATTTCCGAGGTTTGTGCAAGTATATGATTGCATAATAGCTTTTGAGATAAATATTTTAAGGAAAATTTAAGAATATGGAATTAATGTTGAATCCTGTGGACATGGTTAGGTTGAAGATATCATATTTGGACTACATTGAGGTGATTGCAATAGAGCCACGTAATAGCTTATGTGCAGTAATATATGCTGGTACTGTTATGGCTTCATATGATTTAAGTGGGGTTCTAAATTTTAAAAAACTGTAATTTGTTGTTTTCTTTTAAAAGAAAACAGTCACTCCCTCGTTGTACGGGAGAAGACACCTTTATGGTAAAGTGTTTTAGGATCCAAATTAATATTCCTCTTCAATCTTCTGTTTGTCATATAAACGTGTAATACAACCTAATTGCAGATACGGACTCTTACTGGAAATATGTGATAAAAGATATGTTAGCAATTTGGAGTTTGATATATGCCTTAGATATAGTTTTTTTTTTTTTTTTTTTTATATCTATTGTGGCCTAAATAAGGTACAAAACTTCGCAAATTGTTTTATTCTAGCATGGTAATTAAGTTTATATGCCTAAGTTTGTGTAAAAAAATTTTTTGTCTTTGTTTAAAATAATTAACCCCATGACATTGTAATCTCTTTAGGCAAAACATTATTTGGCCCTTTAAGGAAAAACAAAATGAGAAAGAAATAAAAAATGGAGTGAGTTAATTTCATTTACTTTTGTTTATACCTTCTACTACAAAGATTTGCAAAAATGTATATTCTGTAAATTATATTTTATAAGAACTAAAGGTGTTTTGTTTACGCTAAAAAATAATCTCTTTTAGTTGTTTTAAGCAAGATAACTTTCAAAGGAAAAGATAACTTTCATTTTTTATGCCTAAAACAAAATGCAGAGGGTGTTTAATTTTGTGTCAGTTTATAACCAAATTCTTCTTATCCTCAAGTTTAAACTTTCTTGCTTTCTTTATTTTGTATCAATAGTTTTCTATTTTCACGTCAAATACACGTCTTGAGTTTTGAAGGGTGATATAAAAAAGTAATTAATTTGTATTTTTGAAAAGCACAGACAGAACTGTGGAACTTGCTAAAAAGTACATATTCAATCAATTCCAAATAAAAATTTCATAAAATTAACTTCTCAATTATCTGACATATAGGTATCCCTCTTTTTCTATCACATGTTTTCAGTAGATGATGCTGAAGCCAGAGACGATTCCGCAACTAAACCCCAGTGCTGCAGCAAATAATGCAGCGAGATCAGCCACGACCCATTAAAACAAAGACAAGATTGTGCCCAAAAAACAAATTTCAAAATTTGATCAACTCCTTCTCAGTTTGAGTCAAATTCAGGTTTTAACTTTTAAATGTCAAAGTTTATATTGATAGCCCTTGATTTTCAAGTGAGTATGCATGTTTTGAGTTTTACTAAACAAACTATCTAATACTTTTCGTGTAGTTTTTATCACGTTAATCGGATATATAAAAAGATATTTAATTTGTGATTTTCAAAAACACAGCTAGAATTGTAGAACTTGCTGAAAAGTATAATCAATTAATCAAATCCAAGTACATTTTTCATAAAATTAACTTCTCAAATATCTGACAGACAGGCATCCCTCTTTTTCTCCCACATGCATTTTCCAGTATTTAACTCTCCTAACTTATAAAAATAACATCAGTGGTTATTAGAAATGTTACCTTAAAAAATTCAAGGCAAGATAAAGAAGGGTGTTTGAAAACAAGTGCATGAGAGTACATTTTAGCTCCCAAAAGGTCAAAAGTCAAAACAATTACAGTTATGTTAGGTAAATCCGGCCTAGCTACCTATTGTAGCCATATCCATAGGCTAGGCAATCCTTATATAGCATTCTCTTTTAGCGTAATTTGTTTGGCTGCACACCTTTCATTTATACTATGGCTTAAATGCAAATGCATGGGCAACTTCACCAATGCACGTTTATAATATGGAAGATATTTTCCCATTGGGAAGTGTGACATGACAACCAAATCCCTTCTAGTAGTCCATAAGGTCTTAGATTTAGTTTTTTTCAAACTAAGTATGTAGTTTTGCAAAAGGGTAATAAAGTGTTACTGCTACTATAGGAAACGTTGTTGTCCCAAAGTTAAGTAACTCTAATTTGTCTTTGTATGTGAGCCGTCAATGCTACAAGCAAGCATATCCATTTATGGCAAGGCTACAATTGGGTGTATATATAGGGGCAGCTCCTACTTCTCAGTGCCCATATGCTTTCTTTAGGCTGTGAGACCAAGGAATGTAACCCTTAATGAGAATTGAATGATCTGCCACAGGCCAAACATACACCCCACATGTCAGAAGGCTGTTTCAAAGTTTGGTTCATTCATTTCTCAAATATCAGTTCAAATCGAAGGCAAGTGTGAGCAAACATAGGACAATGAATTGTGTGGCGAAACAGTAGGGATTGAAAGGTTCAACAGCTTGGGGAGTCATTGAAACAATTTGTAGAGAACTTATTTATATTTACAATATGATTTATATATTTTTTAAAATAAAATTAACTTGATTAAATAAGATTTAAGATTAAAGCCTGTCTTTGGTTCTAAGCCTGAAAAAAAAAACGCATGTATCTTACGCTAAAATGAGAAACTACAATTAGTAACTTTTGCTTTGATGTGAAATTTTGACACAAAATTATGAGGACGGGACGCTGTAAGTTTATATATAGTTTTATACGACAATTTTCTAGAGTGTTTTTTTTTTTTTTTAATTATGCATCTGTGTATTTTAGTGCTAAGATAGAGTCTAAATTATGTTTGGATGAAAGAAAATGTTTCATTGTACAAATTCGTATAACACGAAAATTGTAAAATTTAAGTATACACATAATTTTTATCGGAGTTAAATATTCTGTAATTGGCTTCTTTCGAATCTATCGCTCGGTATATCTTCCTTCTGTCTTCTTTCCCTTTTATCTTTTTCTCTTTAGAGAAGATATATTTTGAATTTTATTCAAATCAATTAATTATTTTATTTATTTTTTATAATCTTCTATTTAACTTATCTTCCAAAAAATAAAAAATAGCATTCATATAGAATTCTTTGGCAGTAAATAGAAATGTTCATCAGTGAAAGAAAATTTCCCCTCCTTTATTTCATATGTAGATTGAAAATCATGTTTAGGGTGGTTGATATATTTGACCAAACGCAATCTCTTAATATGACTTGCTCACTAAGAAAGCTATATTTTCGTCCTTTTCTCGCAATTCATGCTCTTCAGTTAATGGCTCTATATTCTGAATTACGTAACACTTTTAATGGGGTGGAGCAATAAGGTTCATGGTACTGAATATAAAGCACCATGCTTATGTGGCTTCAAGTATGGACAAGCCAGAAGAACAACTTGCAGAAAAGATCGCACTCTAAAATGACAGTTTGTGTGCACAGTATACGTCACAACACTATATGGAAAATTCTAGTTCACCAAGGGTAATGCTTGTAATGGGGCGCAAAACAAAGTGACAATCTTTCCAGGGTGCCTGTTTGTTTTTTTAATAGTTAGCTTTTTTCTTATTCAAATAATTATAAAATTTAAAAAATGTATTTTTAATCACTATATTTTTTTTTTGTCAAGCATGATTAAAATTTTTTTATGTTTTCCTATGGATGAATTTGATCAAATTTATTTTAAAGTTAAGAGGAGCTAAATCTATATGCTTTTAAAGTTTGAAGATCGAATTTAATCCATATAAAAACACAAGATCTTGATTATATTTAATTTAAAGTATAAAAATAAAAAATATATTTTTAATTTTACATTTTTTAAAACATTTGTGAAGAAAATAATAAAAATCCAAAAAGTAATATAGAGAAATGTATTATTAAATTGAATAAAATAATCAAGAAAATTCTAACAAACACACTTGTTTTTTATACACTCTTACTCTTATAAGGTGAAATTTGCAAGTCTCACAATCACCTTATTCCTAAATTCGTAAGAGCCACATAAAGTTATAAACCAATAAAAGATGTAGAAAAGAGTGTTAAAATAAAACTAAATTAATATATATAGTAGTCCCAAAGTAATCAATCCCATGCACCAATGGCAACAATTATCTCATTCGGATACTGTTTTATCCTACACTTTGATGGCTGCAATTCTTGTATGCTTACAAATACTGCGGTTGTGTGTATTGACGTAGGTAATAATCAATTTGATTGGTACAAAATTTTTGGAATGGAACAGATTTTGTATTGAGAATTAGTCACATTTACGAGCAAATAACAAAACCTTGACTATATTGATTTATATCACTTTGTAACTAGAATTACAACTATTCTTAATAAATAGGATATATTTCTTCTATTATATTTAAATATTTTATTTAACAAAAATATGCATTATTATTTAACAATAATATAATAAAAAAATTTTGTAATAATTTTGTTAAATAATAATACACATTATTTTTATAATTTTAATTTTATATTTGTAAATCAATTATGTATTTACTTTTATAATTTTAATTTTTTTTTATCTACGTTCTTAGATTTTAGTTGAATTAATCATAAAAATATTTTATAACTTTATTAATTTTTCTCTTAATTTATATTATTTTAATATTTTATCTTAAATTCAAAAACACGGATCTTACTAACTAATATCCTAAGATTGATAAAAAAAAATAAAAACTAATACCCTAAAAAATTAAAATAAAAAAATTATATTAAAAATCATATAAAATTTTATTTAAAAATTAAAAAAAAATAATTATATGTATATTAATAAAAAAAATTTATATATTTTTACTTCCTTAACCCGTGTTAGAAAAGACTTATTAACATATATTTTGAAAAAATTTGCACGAAGGCTATGCTTCCGCACTAATCGAGTGCACTTTTCCAATTCCCCCTACAACTAAAAATTGAATGATACCACAATACAAATCAAAAAGTTTAAAAGCTCCAAAACTAGGCGTGCTTTTCTCACAAAACATGGGCCCTTATTGATATTTGACAATTTTCCATGTGCAAAGGGCCAACTAGGGGAACAAAAACTAGAGAAGCTTGAGGTGCCACGTGGCCACCTTAGAATGGTCCTACTCACCAATGTGGCTACAATTCCACATTATAAATAGAACAAGTGTAACCCACATTATCCAAACACCGGCTAAAACACCTTATAAACATAACTCACTCTCTCATTTAAAATCACATGGCTGAATTCACAGAAAATTTTCAATTACAAAGCATTAGACCCACCCAGTTTCCTTTCTTAGACATTGATCCAAGCATGGAACTTCTAAACCAATTCATAGGGATGAACCAACATGTCCTAGAAAACTCAAACTTGACTATGCACAACTTGGTGCCTTTCTCCTGTGACACCTTCTTGGGCCCTCAAGAACCTGAGTTTCCAGGAAACTTGGAAGAAAATTTCCCTGCCCTTGTCCATCATGTCAACCACAATGCACTTCCTGTTTCCCTCCCCATTTTCCAAGCAGAAAATGAGATCTATGAAGGTAAAAAGAGGAAATCAATGGATCTTCCCGAGACCAGTTCAGCTAACTCAACTCCTGCAGTTTCTGAGAGTGGAAGCAAGATCAAACATGTAAATTTCCTCTACTATTTTTCACTTTTCTTCTCCATGCACCATGTTTTGTGTTGGATATTTATGTTTAAAATTTTATGCAAGAGCAAGACTGAATTAGGTTTGCTATTTTCTGTGAATGATTTCAGAGTTCTGGAAGAGGGAAGAGAGTAAAAAGCAATGTAACAGAAGAGGAAAAAGCAAAGGAAGTGGTTCATGTCAGAGCCAGAAGAGGTCAAGCTACTGATAGTCACAGTTTAGCTGAAAGGGTGAGTAAATATAATTCCTAACTCCACTTTCTTCAAGCCAAGGCAAAAATAAAAAACTAAAACTATCAAATGTGAATATACTCAATCATTTTGGCTATTTTTATTGTCTCTTTGATTGTGATGAACGTGGGCTAATACATATAGTATATCTTTATTGTTGTTCAGGTTAGAAGAGGGAAAATCAATGAGAAATTAAGGTGTTTACAGAACATTGTTCCAGGATGTTACAAGGTAGAGACATGTTTCCTTTAAAATCTCCAATTTGTCCAAGTCTAACTTCACGAACCAAACTCTTATGTTTTAGTTTTCATTAATGGTTGCAGACCATGGGCATGGCAGTAATGTTGGATGAAATCATAAACTATGTGCAGTCCTTGCAGCATCAAGTAGAGGTAAGAGATCAAAAGACAAAAATAAGAGAAGATATTGTTTATTTTTATTTTTTATTAAGAAAAGATACTTTTAACATAGCCTTAATATTAATACCATTTCACGTTTGGCTTTTCTTGCAGTTCCTTTCTTTGAAGCTTACTGCAGCAAGTACCTTTTATGACTTCAATTCCGAGACAGATGATTTGGAAACAATGCAGGTACCTACTTCAAAATATTTCATGGTCTTATTTAATGTAAAAAAAATCAAGTTATATGTTGGTTTTAATGATTGCTCATTTTGTGTGGTAATTAATTGATGAGCATGAAAACTTCTCAAGTCACACATATATAAATTACTGTAATGGATAAGAATAAATATAAGGTCATGTAAGAGGTGGCGAATATAAAATATGCTAGATAGTAGACAAGGGTATGAGTAGTTGCCATTTGATGATCAAATTCAAAGTAGCTTATATTTATTGGTTTATTTGATTTGTGGCAGAGAGCAAGAGCATCCGAGGCAAAAGAGTTAGGCAAGTATAAGAGAGAAGGGTATGGAGGAGTTTCTTTCTTTCAACCAACATGGCCCCTTTGACTTCAGTTTTGGATGTTTTAACTCAGCAGCCTTACAAGACATGAGATCACACTTCATCTGCTCTTTTACTTTCTACAAAGTTTAAAAGATCAATTTGTTTCCACTATGTGCTACCAGCGCAAGTGGACATTCTTGCTTGTACAATCCTTCAGACATGTGTAGAAATGAAATGAAAGTTAATAAAAAAAAGCCTACATTTTATATTATTTTTTTGTGGAATGGTGTGGTTGGTTGCAGTACTTGCAGATTTGACAATATATGGCCACATACACAGACAATAATAGTCATACCACAAATAACAACGATCATAAATGAAAAATAAATAACAAGAAAAAAAAAATCTCTGATGTATTTCTGTCTACGACCGAAGCATGTGCACTCTAGGCTAGTTATTAGTTATTAATTAATCAAACAATAATTGAAATTAATTGCCACTGTGCATGTAAAATCTTGAACCTAAATTATTATTTTTTTGATATGTTTGCAATAATAGCCACTAAGTGTTGTAACAATAATGTATTATTCAGAAAGAATTATATTCATGCAAAATCAATCTTGCTGGATACATTTATACTTCAAAGTTTAAAAGTTCATGGGAGTACAAGGATTCTTTCATTTTCCGCATAGAAAAGGCGCATATCTTCTTATGATTTTGGGAATAAAATTGTTCTCCAATATTATTATTCTGTTTATTAAGTTTCAGTATAGACATTCTAAAAATTGTTGAATTTGATGAAACCATTTATCTCTCTATTCACTTTCTCCATTTTCTTTAACAATCAAACTTGGGTTATCATGGTTGCAAAAACAATGGTTTTGGTAACATCAAACGCAACCACCAACCCAACCCAAGACCTTAATTTCAAATTTTAGCATTTGAATCCAAAGTATTAGTTCCCTTGTCAATTGCCATAGATGTCTATTTGTAACTTGTCAATCTGAACTTTGAGATTCTAAGTTGAATTTGAATTTGGCTGGTTATTCATATATGTCACTCTTTGTGGTGGTTGAGAATAAAAATCTTACATAAATAAATCGCACATAACTAATTCCAAATCTTGCTAAAATTCTTGTCAAATATTTTACTTGCAAAAACTACTGTGAAAAACTATTCACGTGATTCCGTTTGTTCTACTAAGTTCCACACAGGGACCCAGATTGAATTGTTGCGATCATGAATCAACTAGGAGGCCATGTCTCGTAGGACCTAAGACAACAACAATAATATTAATAAGTGTTTCTTTTTTGTTGCAAAATCAACCGTGTTTTTCTTTTTAAGTTCTTTTAGGAGATGTCGCTGTTTCATTTGGGGTATGTCGACTAATCCCTACTTAGGCTTTTGATAAGATGAACCTGGCTACAAGGTATTGTTAATGAAATTGGAACCATTAAACTAAGGAACCTATTTGACATAAAAAAAAAAAAAACTCTTATCTCATTATATGAACTCGATTAATGAATTATACAATATCATTCAACTCAACCAAATACTGAATCTTTATAAAATAAAATAAAAAGATAAAAATTAAATCTTCAAAAATATTATTTATTATGAAATATTTTTTTATTAATATGTTATAAATATGAAATATTCATCAATTTTAGAACAACTAGTCTTTATCTGTAGTTTGATTTGATCACTTTTTGTAAAATCTTTCTTAATTAATATTTTTTTATTATAAAATTTGAACAGAAGATCTTACTTTTTAGGATATCTGAATTAAATTCTAATTGAACCAACATAATATTATTATTAATGATGAGATTTGTCTTAACAATTTTTTTCAATATCTTTCTTCATTTTTCTGTGGTTTGACCCATAATAATTAAGAGGCAGGAGTGTTCCTAGACACTTAAATTTTCTGATATAATCTGGATTTTATGCAATTTGTTGATTATGAGATAAAAAGAAAAGAAAATAGTAATTTTCACTTGATGTTTATGCTCACATAACCGTATTGTCAATTGAGCCAGAGGGCATGCTTTGTCAACAAGTAGTTTAAAAATCTAGTTTGTCGGTAAAACAAGGAAATTGCTTATCCATTTTGGCGATGTAATAAGGCGTGAGTGCAACAGATTGTAGTAACATGACAAAGCACAAGGCATATCCAAGAGAAACAGTGTCCATGGAACCCACTTAAATCAATGAATTCATAAAATCTTGAGGATGTTGCCAATTCATTAAGTGAATGATTGAGGAGAGAAAATATTAATGAGATTATAGCACATTTGTTGTTATTGTTTAATGAAAGGGGAAGGAAGGGTTAGATGCATTGCATCCATGAAATTGGTAGAAGAAGAGGACAGCTTGAATGGGCCAGAGCATGCTGAAAAGAGGATGGGCAATGTGGGTTCTCCAACTTCAGGAAAATGATAAGAGCTTGTGAACCTTTTAAAGCCACTTTTGCTTCTTCACACCAACTCAATTTTCCTTATTTGACCCACTTTTGACCATCGTGTTTCCTTGTCTCTTAGAGCTAGCATGCATGAATAAGGAGGAGGAATATGGACTTAAAGGGTCTTAAAGTTAAGTTGATGCTCGAAAGATGGGTATATCATATATTCCCAATATGGATTGAGATTTGGGGACACATGTTCGGAGGTAGTAGGTAGGGAGAAGACTTATAATCAATTAACTCGAACACATCTTCATTACTTTGTGTAGATATAACTTTGACATGGATTATTTCAGTTTAACAAGTGATTTTAAATTTGATACCTAAAAAATAATTGGATTAAATATTTATAGTAAAAAAAAAAAAAATTCACTCAAAATGATTTTATTTGAGTAAAATAATATTACTTTCATAGAAAAAACATGAGATCTCTTACTAGAAATAAAAACATGGACAAGTTCAAGGAGCCAAGCACAAGTACAGTGGGCTCACAAGTCACTACCAAGCTTCTCAAGTGAAAGTGGAAGTTGTTAGCTGGTCAGGTATACCATAACCCCACCAATTTTGCCAAAATGGAAGCAAAACCATCAGTATCTGTTTGTATGGTCTTACATTTAAGATTCAAAACAAAGTTGATGACTCTACAATTGAAACAAACACTCTCAACCCATTTTTGTTGTTATCTTCTTAAAACCAACATGTTCACCTCCCACTATTAAGGTCAAGTGGTGTTGACTTGGCAAGATAGGCTTTGAACCAAAATTAAGACGGCAGTCTCTTCATAATACTGCTGAGGGATTCTGAATTTGTAATCTGCCATTCAGTTCCTGTTAATAATTTCACTTCACATCAGCCCCCGTTTTCCACAGTGAGGTCTTTTGCACCAAGACTTTTTCTAACCAGTATATACAT
This sequence comes from Pachyrhizus erosus, assembly GCA_026544285.1. Taxonomy (NCBI): domain Eukaryota; kingdom Viridiplantae; phylum Streptophyta; class Magnoliopsida; order Fabales; family Fabaceae; genus Pachyrhizus; species Pachyrhizus erosus. The sequence goes on from JAMLFT010006154.1 coordinate 15,867, forward strand.
AATTCCTAGTCATATATCTCAGACAATACATTTGGACACAATTAATTTAATATCACCAAGGAATACAATTAATTAATCTTTACCCACATTATTTCATTAATTACTTATTTTTCACTAAACTTTTGTGACTTTACATCAGGATTGTGTTTATCCTTTCAAGATTTTTTTTTCTTTTTTTTATTAAAAAACATAAGGGAACCAACCATGGGGACTCCACTTGGCATGAAGGATAGTGAAAGGTAAAAGCTATAGCAAGGGGAATGTGCCAGTTCATACTAGCATCCATATATTTATTTTTAAAAATGTCAGTAATACATTATTTATTATTAATTAAAATTTATTAAAAATTATAAAATTTTATAAACAATTTTTTATTTAATGAATCTTGTTCATAATTTTATAATTTTTAAACTTAAATATTAATTTATTTTTGTTTTGGTCCTTGAGATTTTTTTATCATTTAAATATTATTATTATTTTGTTTTAGTTTATTGTCAACTAACAAAATTAAATGATGTTATAATAATAATTTAGATAGTTTAATAATTTATTACATCATAAAAAAAATATAATAAAATAATTATATGTAATTTTTTTCTATTAAATTA
>JAMLFT010006155.1:0-16473 GCA_026544285.1 Pachyrhizus erosus
TCCTTCCACCCTTTCATTTGCTGGCTGGACAATTAATTGTTGGCAGGACAATTAATTGTTGGCTGGACCCCACACTTTACAATGCCCAAGCTTCATCTTGATCCCGACGCTATCTATACATAACATTTGGTTGAAAAGAAATAAAGAAAAGGGAAAGAGAGAGGATGGATTTATTAAAATTTACTTATTTGATTCAATTGTTTGAAGAGGAAAGGATATAAAAAAAAATTATTTTCGTTTGTCTCTCCTCTAATATTGGAGGAAAGGAAAAATATTTAAAGATTTTAGAGTATGCTTACTAAATTGTATTCTTAAACATTTGAATATAATGATTTTATTTATCTATTATAAATTCTTCTCATCTTCTTCAAATTAAACAAGGTTTCCTTCTCTTCTCATCCCTTCTTTTAAACTAAACAAAAGATAACATTTGGCCTACCACTGATCTTGGTACACAATTGACATGTATTAACTTTTAATTTCATTCCTTGTTCTATTCATTTTTTAAAATGTATGAAACATAAAATAGTAAATATATATTATATTATATTCAGTTTTAACAACTCTACTAAATGACAAGTGTTATCTAAGGGTGTTGAGTTCGATAAATGCACTTGTTAAGTAATAAAAAAATATGTATTTAATGGTACTCAATACATTAGAAACTAAAAAAAATAATTCCATTTAATATTTTCTATTTATAAATTCTTTAACAAGTACCTGAGATTACTCATTAATATTTGTATATTTTTAATCACATCACGAATGTGTTTGGAATACCATGAAGTGGAGGAGCAAGAGATTTCTAGAATAATAAAAGGTTGGCTTTCATTTTGTGGATGACAAAAAATAGAATATTAAATTATTAAAATTTAGTTAGTAGGTGGCAAATTTTAATTACATGAGACTATATAGATTTTATTAGCAAATACTTGCACAGTAAGAATTAAAGATGAAAATACATAAATACACTATAGAGAAAAACAATAGAACACAACAATGATTTAGTACCTTTTGTCTACGTGATTACTGATAAGTGTCACTATTTAATACATTTATGTGAGAAAATTTATATTTTTTAGGTTTTACTGTTGTGAAAATTAACAATTACTTTCTAATTTGAGATTATTTTTATTAAAATACATGTTTTGAGTTTGGAAACAAAGTGAGATATTTAATCCAAAATTTTATATGAATTTTAGGGAGCTGAGGAGCAAGAAGACATTAAGAAGAATTTCGCTCAAGCGAACCTATCTTGCTTGAGTGAGAATGACCTAGAGGAGCTCCAGCAGAATTTGCCCAAACGACATCTTCTCTCCCAAAGAGTCTCGCTCAAGCGATAATATCTCGTTTGAGAAAAAATAATCGTGAGAGCAAGTGTTCTCAGTAGAGAATCTCGCTTGAGCGAGATAACCCTTTCTCAATATGTACTTTTAGCTTGAGCAAAAATATTTAGCTCAAGCGAAAAGTCACTTTGTTCTCAGCAAAGAATCTCGCTTGAGCGAGATAACCCTTTCTCAATATGTACTTTTAGCTTGAGCGAAAATATTTAGTTCAAGCGAAAAGTCACTTAAGTCAGTATGGAAAAAGTTTAAAAACGAGGGAGAGAAACAAAATTAGGTATCTTAGAGAGAAGAAAACCTATCTTGTAATAGATACGGCTACCATGATGAGCAGCTAACTTCTTCCTTGAGGGATTGAATGTAATCTATTCGAACTCAATTGTATTTTGATGATAGTTATATAATAATTCTCTTTATTTACTTGTTTTTGGTATTTCCATTTTACTCTTATTATTGGTTTCTATCTAATCAATAAATCTCTTATTTTTATTCTTATATATGACTGGAAAATATATGTAAGAATTAGATCTGAATGAAAATACTTGATATATTGTAATGCTATGAATAGATTTCAACGTATCAATTACCTAAGAGCATTCAGATTTAAAGCTGGTTAATTTTCTGAACAACTAAGGGATTAGTGTTTAGCAAATTATCTCTAGAATTTTATGCGTGAGGAATCAGTGTGAATGATTTAGAATGTGGTATCAAGAATAAGTATTGTGAGAATTGTATGTGATTTAAAATACAAAGTACAAGAGAGTAAGATAGAATACGTTCAATCCCAAATCCAATAATTAAAATTTTAAAAATCAAGTTTTGTTAATTCATATTTTGTTTGCCATAAAATTATTTTGAAAACCAAATCTCAATTTAAACTAAGTATTTATTCATTGATTTATACTCAGAGAAATTTATAACATAAAAATTTTTACTGAAACTGTTCCTTGTGGGTACGACATTCGTACTTGAAAAAGTACTATACTATAATTGAATCGGTATACTTGCCGAAGAAGAGAAAAATAATTAACAATTACGCCTAGTAAAACATTCCAACAAAAGTGCATACTAAATAAAATTACTAGTTTGTAATTCATTCAAAATTTTCTATAACCTTATAAACCTGAATACTCTGCTTAAGAGTTACATGGAATGAAAAAATCCTCTATCACTAGAGATATTTTCACTACAAGTGACGACACACATTCTCTCTTGGATGCTTTAACACTCAACAAGACTCCTTTCTATATAACGATGGAGTGTGAGTTCTTCCAATAATGAATGAGTAATTTTGCATTTTATTATAAATTCTTTACAAATCTTTCTACTACTTTATAATGAAAGTATTAAATAAAGAGAAGTACTAACAATAAATTTTTAATATATTTCTATTAACATACTTTCTATTAATATTAATTAAAATTTATTAAAAATTATAAAATTATGAGTGCAATTTACTAAATAAGAAATGATATCTACACTTTTATGTGATTTCTAATAAATTTCAATTAATAATAAAAAAAATGTGTTTAAAATAGTGGATTAGATAATGTTGTAAGCATTTCTCTTAAATGAACAAGTAATATCATTTCTCCTTACAAACCTCTTAACTACTTTATAAAAAAAAGTATTAAATGAAAAAAAAATACACTTAAAGACTTGAAAAATATAAAACACATTTAATTCTTGCCATACAATGGAAGTGGGAGAATTAGTAGGAAATGTTGTAAGAAAGTTTAGAATTATAATAAAACTTAGATACAATTTTTTAAGTATTTTTGTATTGTTCTCTAATTATAATGTGTTTCACCAAATAATTTGTATAGTTAAGATTTACATAGATTATTAAAAAAATTAATTTTGATTAAAAATAATACTAAAAGCACCTATAAAATTGTATCTAAATTTTATTCTTAGAATTATCCTAAATAAAAAATAAATACATTTGATGTCTTAAATATATAGAACATTTTCGATATTTAACCTATTAAATGCAAGAGGATGTTGTAAAAGGTTAAATTTATTCATAATGGAATAAGTTACAATAATTATCTTTCACATTTCTAACACTTTTTAATTTTTTTTTCCTCTTAAAAACAAGTTATCTTCACTATCAAAAATCATGAAACTAATTTTCAAATAAATAAAATACCAGTAAAAAGACAACTCTTCTCTCCACAAGCTCTATTCTCATAAGTCAAGCATTATATTTCAATAATTTACAATGTATTAAATTCGTTCACTTTAATTAATATTTTAAAATTTTGAATTGATTTTCTCATTATATAAAAAATCAAAGATAAAATGTTATTTGCAAAAAAGTATGGATTTAAAAAATAGTTACACTTTTTTTTTTAATTTTAAAGAAAGTATTTAACTTTAATCTATTGTTATTGTCCTAATTATTACAAGGGTTGACTTTGTAGATAATAATCGTAGTCAAACTCTTTCTATTATATCCTAAATATAATTATTACGGGGTAAAACTATTTTTTTAACCTTAACATTAGACCATAATTGAATCTTTTAAGTTATGGGACATGAGGTCAGCACACATGTTAATGAATCTACGGAAGGATGAGGAATGCTTATGCTAGAAATCAGACCAAAGGCAAGCTTTTCCAAAATTATTTGAGATCGAAGGCCTATGCCAATATTCCAGAGTCTTTAAATTGCTAAGAAAGTAAGTAATCCTTAACAATTTAAGAGTTAATGCACATTTAGGGACTTTCCACATTAATTAAATATTTTTATTTTACTTTCAATTCTTTAAAAAAATTTCTTTTAATCTTTATGGTCAAATAACAATATTATTTAATAGTAATGTTGATAATTAATTAATTTATCACGTCATCAAAAAATTTAACATAATAATTATGTGTAATTTTTTATAATAAATTATATTTTAAAATACTCATATATTTAAAATAATTTTTTTAAAATATTTATTTATTTATAATAATTGATTATATCAAATTAATTAATAAAAGTTTTAAAATTTAATTTATCAAAAAACATACATGTAATTCTCTTATTAAATTACTTAATGATATAATAAGTTAATAAATTATAAATATTATTGTCATCCGTTAATTAACATCGTTACTTCACAATTTTATAAAAATTAAAATAATTTTTTTAAAGAATTAAACATAAAAAAATATATATTTAAAAAATTAAAATAAAAAAATATCTTATTTTATAGAGATCAAAAAGTATGTATGAAGAAAGATCAAATTATTCTATAAGTAACTTTTTTTATTATTATCATTCATTTTATTAAAAATTAATAATTAAAATAAATTATTTATTATAATTATTAAATTTTAAAAAAAAGAATAATAAAATGATAAACAATATTTTTATAATTACTCTTGTAGAATAATCTTATCTTTCTCTCCTTCTCTTTTAACATTCACTCATTTGCATTTTAAATACACTCATGACTTCGTAACCTATTCCAACACACAAAAAAAAAAAAAAAATACATCAACACAAATTGTGTTTCAAGTCAACATTTTCCAAAACCATAAGCTCAATTGTGTTTCAAGTGAACGTTTCCCAAAACCGATCTTGCCCATCAAACTCACCTAGTCATGCTGGTCTAATTTTTTGGGTCTATTATTTTAGAACCCAAGTTGACCTTTTCAATAAGTTATTCGGATTGAGTTGTTGTGAACCTTTTAACTTTACCTTTGATAACTTATGTAATTTGGGTACATAAATTATATACACATAAAGCTGAATAAGCTCAATTGTGTTTCAAGTCAACATTTTCCAAAACCGATCTTGCCTATCAAACTCACCAAGTCATGCTGGTCTAATTTTTTAGGTCTATTATTTTAGAACCCAAGTTTACCTTTTTAATAAGTTTTTCGGATTGAGTTGTTGTGAACCTTTAACTTTACCTTTGATACCTCATGTAATTTGGATCCATACATTATATACTTAAAATTGCACAATTTAACCTCCCTGTTAATTAATAGTTGTCACAGAATTATTCGCAATTATAATGACCAACATAATGGATATAAAGACTTATTTATAGCAGCTAGCAACTTTTCCCTTCATTAGCTGCCTCATACTGGAGTTCCAGCAAATAGAAAGTTATTATATATAAATTTTCAATAAATACTTATAAATAAAATAAATTAAGAAAGTAAAATAAACTAAAACTTCACTCATTAACTTTTATACCTTACTTCGTAAAAAAAAAAATTATAGTTCATACACATTTAAAATTCATTTTTTTAGAGAAGTTATGTAAGAAAATTTTATAAATTAATTTTAGTTTATAAAAAAATATTTAATTTTGTTTCTTATTTATTGTTTTTATATAGCTTAATTAAACAAACTCAAATTAAATGAAGAAACTTCTACAAAATTTGAAATACATAAAAACACAAACTGATTTCAAGTTATGAAAATTTGATTTCCAAACCTGTTTAATTTATTGTTGACGTGAATATTTATTGAGATGTTTAATGCAAGCTAGACCATTCTCTAAGTTTTTTTTATAGGCAAAGAAAATTCTATTGAAGATTGTTAAGCACAAGTTGTACTCAAGAATAGCAAGATATGGGTATAGAATACAGGGAGTGCATAGCAGCTCACAAACTCAGACCCTTCTTATCTAAGTATTTTAATCTTGATATGATCTTAAACACACGTGATTCATATATAGCTGTATATAAAACGAGAAATATTTAGCTCAATCTTACAAGATATGGGATATTTCCGAGGGAAAAAATTCAATACACCTTGCTCTTCTTTATAAATCTTGGACCCGCCTTCCATTCATATTATGTACTAACAACCTTATGAAAACTTAGTTGTGGGACAATCTCTGCTCTGAAAGTGAAATGATTACGGATACTGCGTACTGTATTATTCTCTTATGCTAATAATCTTAGTTAGTTGGCACTTAATTATTAAACAGTGTAACAAGATTTACTTACTGAGACTTACTCGAGAGTTTCGCATTTGACTCATTGGTCAGAGTCCAAGAAAGAGATGAAATTCAAAACAGGTTTCCTGGAATTTTTTTTTTCTTCATTAAAGTGGCTTGATGGAAGCAAAGATATGCATGTGTGAACGAATGGAAGCATCTCGATTCAAGGTAATACTACACCTTACGTACGTAAAAAAAAAAAAGAAAAAAAGAAAAAACATTGTTTGGCACTAATACACACAACTTTCAAGTGTCTATTTGATTGCATAAAAGCTTCTGTCTTATGGCAGACACACACACAAACATTAGGATATGTAGACTGTATAATATGTGGACATCCATTGTTTTATTGGGACCACGTGCATATTCAATGGAATCCTTGATAGCATATATATTGAAACTGGACGAAACTAAACATCCAATAATGTCTCTAATATTTTACTTTCTTGTTAAGTGATGAGCAATGGTCAAGATTAGACTGATCATTTTGTAAACTATATGGAACATTGTTCAGGAATATAATAATAAATATCTAGCCAGTGTTGGTTGGTTTAATTAACTTCTGTGTGCTAGGATCATTTGTACATTAATTAACTTCTGTGTACTAGGATCATTTGTACGTTAATGATCATTCATAGTTATAAATGAATTGAATTTCAAAGTTTATTGTGATACGAAAGAATTTTAATTTCATGAAGAGTTTATTTATAGCTTGTTCTAAGTTTTCCTAAAAGAAGCCTGAAAACAGATTATGCTACCTGTGCAAATCAGTTTAAAATGAGTTCAAATGCACACTAGAAATCGTAAGTGGAGTAAAGACTTCATTATTGATCACAGTTGAAATAAATCATCATAAATCTGCTTCTGAGAAAATGAGAATGGTGCAAGCCAGCTTACAGTTCCCATCGATCTCTTATAAGAAACATGTTTAGTTGAGGGTTCAGGGCAACAAATTATAATTGACCAGCACTAAGCTATGAGTGTAATTGTACAAACACATGCCTCTATGCAAAACAAGCATGGCTTAGAAGCTCCACTTTGGCAAATCATTACTATTTTACTTAATTATTTCTTTCAACATCGATTATAATATAATGATTAGTTGTAGCTCACAAGCAAATAAAAAATGGACTAGAATTAGTATTAGTATGGATTGTTTTTTACAAAATAAAATTAATTAACCACACCTATATCTTATTTCAGTTGCATTCAACGTAGTCCATGATTAAGAAACACATGATGTCAAGTTTGTTTCAGTAAGTCTCAATTTCAACTTGCCATTTTATCAAATCTTTACGTATCGCTGTTAAAAAATTAGAGGGGGAACACATACACGCATTCCCCTTTACCAATGTAAACGAGTAGTATTATTTTTATTTCAGGCTTACAATACTGGCTCAAACATATTTACTTTGGCATGTTAATGCTTTGTCATAAATATATCAAGTGGGCCTTTTGTCATCTTTTTCCTTTTGTGCGTGGTTGGTGGCAGATAATTTTAGAACTAGCGATTGAAGACTCCACCACAAACCAATACTGGCTTATAAGGCTACGTATCTATCCTTGATAAGAAACGCATGAAGACACATAACCAACCCAATTGGATTTGAGAAATTATATACATTTGTTTTTTTTTTAACAATAGAAAAGAGATAAAAAGAAGAGAGAAGTGTGAAATAAGATAATAAATATAGAGTGATGAGATAAAATAAGAAAAGAAATAGTATTATAATTTAAAATATTATAAAAGATTTCATATAACTAATATAATTCATTTGATTGATATATATATATCATCCAAGTCATACCTCGCATCAATGCAGCCTATGTTTATCCAAAAAAAAAAAAAAAAAAGATATGTGATCTATATATAGAGCTCAATTGTGGTACGCAAGTGCCACCTCATTTTCCATTGCAATTACCTTCTGAATAATCTAACACATAACAGTATAGAATATCTAATAGTTCAGTTTATAAGCACTACATAAAAATTGTCATATGATAATAGATTTTAAAAAAATGTTATTCATGGAATTTATTTCCATCAATATAATATTTATGTAATAAAAATCAGTCTGTCATTATAGATATTATAAGTGTTCAATAATAATGTGATATTTATACTAATAGCATGATGTATCAATAATATATGATATATTATATCCTAAATATAATATAGACTTATATAATTATATAAATAATTCGTTTTTTATGAACCAAAATTATGCTACTTAGAGTAAGTCTAATGACTAGTATTTTTATTCTATTATTATATATGATTTTTTTAAAAAAATAAAGAATTACAATTGAAATTAGTTATTAAAATCAAATACAAACACTTGTGTAATAGTAGCTAATTATGAGTATAGGAATTATATAAATAGCGCTGCACAAACTTGCCACATGGTCATGATCATACCAATATTTTATGAAAAAGGAAGAAAAGAATAATAGTAAAGCTAGATTTAACATCATTACTTGTTTTGTGCTCAACGAAGGTAGCTCACGCTGAATTAATTGATCTCAAGTGAGATTAAGAATGTACTTGATAAAAATAAATAAACGTGATACGATCGCATAGAGCAAGCCATCATCATAAATACACGCTCAATGCTTGCTGATTTGGCCTACTTATATTTCATGTTTTTTAAGCAATTTTAATTGCTCTACAAGCACCCCTAATCATTTCACAAAGTCGAAATAAAATTAAAAATAAGAACAGAATTCTAAAATCGCATATTTATAGCCAGCCATCATCATATATATATGTGCATGTCAAAATGTATACTTACTCACACTCGGATCTTGATTTTTTATTTATTTTTTAGTTGTAATCGAGCAACCCTAATCATCATTTGGTAAGATAGAGATTTTCACGTAACGAGAAATCAAAGTAATCTCTATCCAATACTGCCTCTCAGAACGATACACACTGATTGAAAACTTGAAAATAGTGCTCTCATTGCTCGAGTACCAACTAAGTGTTATTTAATTTGTAGGTAAAATATTTTAAATATATGAAAAATCAAATCACATACATCTCGTTACAATCGACTTATCTAATAAGTAAGAACAGCCCAGATACATAGATATTGCAAATAAAATTCAGAACGGTTTTTTCTTTTCTATTTTTGGCGAGAAACTTCTTAGGAATTTCCCTTTCCTTTCATATGTTACTACAAATGCATGAATCTTGTGTTGATAGCAAAGGCAGCGAAGAATATTCAATGATCACTCATTAATCAAAAGCCAAAGTCTCCTTGAGTTGGTTGTGAATGCTGGAGAGCAGAATAAGTAAAGAAGGCAAAGGCACTAAGATTGAAACAGCACACGTCATGACAGGGTGGGACTGATGTCATCATAAACTCCACTCAAAGAGACTTCTCGTGGGTTATGGAATTGGTAGTGGTGGTGCAGCTATCATCAAATGTTTGAATAGGGTTCTCTTCTAAAATTAAATTCTTAACACTACATGGAAAACTATTCAAGAATAAAAAACATTTACACATAAACAGGTATATTAATTATATATATAAAAAGATGGAACATAAAAAGTTAAGAAGAATGGGACCGAAGCAGACATGCGTGTGATGACCACAAAAGTGCCCTAGAAAACAAGTACCCTTTTACTCTAAGCTTCCATGCCCTACAGCAAAAATATTATATTATTTGGTGAAATAAAAAAAAAAGCTTAAAAAGGGGTGTTCCATGCTGAAGCATATTAATAGTAACGTTGCAGAAAGAAAAGAAAACAGTGCCTAGTGACTGACCTTATTTAGAAAAAGGTAAGCTTCTTTCCCTAAAGAAATAGTGAAAGGATGCCTGAGAGGAGACATAGTAATGTGGTTATGTGTACTTGCAATTAAATTGTTATGTTTCATCTACCTTGCGTTACTTATGCAGTAATGTTGTTCTGAACCGAGGTTAATTATGTCAGGCAAAGAAAAAGTTGAGAACGAAGAATAATGCTTTAATGTTTGGCCGGTACTTTTTTTTTTTCTATTTTGCTAAAAATAAGCAAAACCCACCCTTTAACTAAGGATTTGAAAGAAAATAAATTAAATAATATTTCAATTTTGATATAATTATAAAGTCTTAGTAATTAATTAGTGGATGAAGGAAAGAGTAGTAATTTCAATAAATTTTAATTTTTAAATGGGAAAATTTTAATAGAGAATGGATATACAGATTGATGACTTCAAAAAAAAAAATCTCCATACCTTTGTAATATTTTTTTATTAAGAAATTAATGGTGTTTCTTTAATTTTTTTCAATAAGTTTGGGGGATATGTCTCATGGGCTTTTAAAACCTTAGGATATGTCAAAAAAAAAATTTTATTAAGGAAAATTCTATGCAATGTAAATTTTTAAAAAGGTGAAATTCTCTTGAAGACATTTTTAAAAAATAGAGTGAAGTGAAATGAGACTCTTTTAGTTTTAAGTTAAAAATAAATTATCATCCTCAAAAGAATTTATATTTAATTAAATATAAACTTACACATTATAAGATTAAGGTAACTTTTTTATAAAATTTAGAAAAAAAAAATGTATTGACTTCTCTTGTGGTTTATTCAAAAGTTACATGATATTGTTGTCTTTTTGATACTACAGTCACCCCTTACAAGGGTACACATTTTAGATAACATGTAATGTGAATGTAATAAAATTTAAAATTATTTAATTATATTTTTTGCTTCTTTTAGTATGGTACATGTGTGGTTTTAATCTCCTAAATTTTAATTGTGTTAATTGAAAATAAAAAATAATTTTTCATTTAAGTGATAAATATAAAATTAATTTGATAATAATTTAAAATACATTATTTAAATTATATTTCATTGTGATAGTTTTTTTAAATAAAAAAACACAAATAACATTGCTATCTCAATAATAGTTTATGCCTTTATTCGATAAGTTGTTCTAAATCTTTCCACTGATATAAATCTGAATTTTAAGAATAACCAATTAGTTATAAATATTAGAGAATTAAGGCTTCTCTCATGATACAAGTGTTTTTAAATCAAAGAATATAAAGTGTAGGATATTTATTTAATTTAATTTAAATTAATATAGTGTATACATGTATCTAAAGTAAAATATGGATGTGCTAGTCAACATTCGTGATATTAATTACTCAAAGGACATAAATCAAAGAAATTTAAATAGATAGAAACCCTGAGGTTAATTAAAAAAAAAAATCACTAAACGTTAATGCAAGATGACCGAACAATTGATATGTCAACGCCATTTTTTTTTTTTCTGTTGTGGTATAGATTACTTGAAATATGCACAATAAAATTATATTTTAGGGTGTTCCTTTTCAAATTCAATGATGCTTTTGGATTTGATAAATATCATATCATGTCGTGCACTTGATTTAAGCTTAAGATGGACAGTGGTCTTTTTTTTATGGTGTAATATTAATTTTGTAACTTATCTCAGTTTAGTCCTCTTATTTAGCGTTGTACATTTATCGCATATTGGTTACAATATTCTCTGTACTCTTCTTAATATGGTTTTACTTATAAAAAAAAATGATATGGTAACACCAAAGTTTGTGTTTCGCTTTTTTATATATTATAAATAATAAATTACATACTCATTACTATTAGAAACTTTCAAAGAGTTAAAATATGTGGTTGAATCCAATTATTTTAAAAAACAATATAAATTACATACTTCTTACTAATATAGTGGAATTAACTTTCAAAGAATTAAAAGTTGTGTTTGAATCAAATTATTTTGAAAAAATATTCTCCTTTTAGCAACTTGTTAAAATAGTTTAGAAGAATTATAAACATCTTGAAATTTACACATATTTATTTATTAATACTAATACTTCAACAGTCTAAATTTTTTCGAGTTCGAATCTCTTAAATAATATTTAAAATTCAAATTATGTAAATTAAAAAATATAATTGAAAAAGAAAATTTAATTAAAGATGTACATGTCTATTCTAAAAATAAGATTTAGGGTTTAAAATTTAAATTTTTAAGAAAAAAAAATTATTAATAAAATTAATAAATATTTCAAATTTATAACATAATAACTAAAATTATAATTTTTTAATAATCAATCATTAAATAAATTTAGGATTAATTAACTAGAATGTTTATTCTAAAAACAATAATTTAAACTCTAGAAAACTTTACTCCACACAGAAATATAGGGTTTTGTTCAATGATACATGTAAATTTTTTCACCCAAGGGTTTTGGTTCCTTTAAAGTGAGAAAGGTTCATAAAATTTTTTAAAAATAGCGGTTAATATTATAATTATGAGCGTGTTTTATTCTCTAATGTATACCTCCTTATTATAGAGAAAGCAAATCCTTTAAAGAGAATATTAATAAGTGCTTTTATAACTTTTACTAATAAATTTGAAGAAAAAATTATATAAGTGTTACATATTTGTACTATTTTTTATGTACTCTTATGATAATTTTAATATATTAATTTCCTAATTAATATATTTAATTAAGGCACTCTTCCAATGTAAATAATAAAAAGAACTGGATATACTATCAAAAAATTTTTAATACCATTTTTAATTAATATTGTAACTTTATATTAACTAAAATCTACATGATAAAAATTAGCATAAATTATCAAAATAAAATTTTAATTTAAATTATAAATAATACTAGAAACACCTATTATATTATACTCAAATTTTACATCCAATAAAAGAAATTGATAGAACTAATCAACCAATAGGAACACTCTTGTTTTTAAACAAAATAGCCTGTGTATATTGAACGAGAGAAAGGCCACTAACCCATTTTCAGAATGAAATATCTTTTTTCTTCAAGGAAAATGACTAAAATACCATCAAAAAAGAAGAAAATAACAAGTTGGCATGTGATAGTATTCAAAATATATTTATTATATATCTACAACATAAAAAAATATTTTATTTTTTTATCATTTTATGATAGAATAACTAATCCCTATGTCAGAAAAATTATTTGAAAATAACTTAGATATATACTGTAAAAATATTATTAACCTGTTATATAACGAAAACAAATAGTTGAGGAATTTAAAAATAATTTTGGGAGGCTTACCCAAAAAAGCTTTTAATGATTGACATAGAAAGAAGTCTCTTGACTTTGTAATTAATTTCAAGCTATGCAAAACAAATACAAATAATTTTTGTAGAAAAGAAAATGCTGAGTTAATAGAATTCAGAATTCACAATATGTACAAAATAAAATATAAATGTTAAAGAAATTTCGTGTGTCATTATCTCTGGACACTCAACAATTATAATGTTGAATAGGGAAATGAAATGGGTATAGGCTTTAATGATTTTTGTTTTACTTTTGATGACCAAACTGCTTATGGAACCGTGTATTTTATCTTGCAGGCTTTGCCAGTGAAGAGATCTAAGACTTGCCTTTTAAGCCAGGGCTACTAAATTACCCTGCTTGTTTTTCACCATGCACGAGTCATAAAAAGAGACAAACAAACAACTAATTTCAACATCTTTTGAACCAACCACATCCCTTTCTGCAACAAATGCCAAATACTCTCTCATTTATGCTGAGAGAAGACATCCATGGACGAAATTGCAGAAAAAGCAATAAAAAAAATGTTCAACTATTCTTCAACCATTTTTAACCAAATTATATTTTGCAGAAAATAGAAGATTGAAAAAGTTATACACTCTTTTAAGTATACTACTATTTTATTTTTTTGCAATTGATTTATTTTTAAAAGTCAACACAATATTTATAAATAAACTGTTTATTAAGTGACTAAATTAATTAATCATATAAACAAAATAAAGATGGGTTGTTAATATTTTGAAAAGAGAGAGAAGATAGAGAGCTTGATAAACTGTGCCACTTGTCAAAAGTAAGCGGAAACATCTATTATTCCTTGGTGTTGTGTGACCTTTTCAAGTTCTAACATTCTGGTGGACAATATCTTACCAACCCATTTCAAAGTGCCATATTTTTAAGCATTCTTTTAGCACACACAAAAAAAATATAGTTAATTTTTTTTTTTCTTTAGCTAACAAACAAAATAATTTTGTCCTATAAAACCACCTTATTGGCTTCCCTTTGCTGTCTCCTAACTCTGAGTCAATTACGTCAACGAGGTTGAAACAAAGTTAAATAAAAATACAAAGAGCTAGACGAAACAGTTGCCAATTAAGATCATACTCCTATTGTTATGGAATTAAGATCATCGATTCATGGTTATGTTTATTCTGATAGAATATGAGTTTTGAACGAGAATTCATTAACTAATCATACTTCTTGTTTCACATTAAAGCAAATATGAAGTATGCATACAATTAACGGAGTATTCTCCATTTTTTTTTTGTCTGAAGGAAAAATAACCTAATGGTTTTTGTATATACAGTTCATTCAAATTGAGAAATTAAATGGCCAAGAAAGAAAATAAAATTGACGTGATAATTAAAAGGAATGATTTAGTTGATTTGCAATATGATGAGTTGCTAATAATAATATGCTAAAAGTGACAATGATCTGAACTTTAGTTTAGATTAAACTTTAAGGTTCGGCTATCGTTGAAATTAGCATATAATAGCATGCCACGTTAAAAATGAAGGCATTGTGCTGATCCACTACTCTATCTCTCAATAATCATAGTACATTATGATTTCAATTGGCATTAGATTTCTTATGTATTAATTCTCTTGTTTTCCCTATTTGTCCTTGGTCCATGGAGCATGGTCCATTGATAAAGATGGTCACATAGATGATATGGTAGTAGTAGAATATGCTTAATTAATTTCAAAAGGACAAGGTAATGAGGCACGAGTATAAATATTTGCTCCCACTATAGCTTATAGATGAAACCAAGACACATATGAAGAGAGAGAGAGAGAGCATGCAGTGGAGAGGTGGAGTGTGTTCCAAGACACAATGATTACATGGTCTTGGGGAAGCATAAAGGGTGGCGTGGACATAGCAAGAGTATAGAAGAGCGTGGGGGGCTTGACCGAGGTACGAAGGAAAAGGAAACGCCTAAAGGCCAAAGGCCTAAATATGCCCCAAAAGAACTAATAAAATAAACTATTATAGAATTTTTTTAATTTTTAATTTATTGTATTTTTACTTTTTAATACTATCAAATATTCATAATTTTAACTATCTTAGTTTTTATTTTTAAAACTTAAATAAATTTGGTTTTATTTTTTATATATATTTTATATATAATTTTTTAATTTTATTTTTTTATTTAAAATTTTCACAAATTGAATTAATTAAAATAACTTATTTTATTCCCCCTCGAAATTTATTAGCCAAAACAAATTTTTTTACCCGAAATAAAAAAAAATCCTAAAACTTTGTCCCTTGAAACTCTATTCTCACAACTTGTAAAATATTTCAAATTTTATAAATTTTCACTAAATTTATAATTTTTAAGTTATTCAGTATCCCAAAATTATCATAATAACATGTATTCAGATAAAAAAAATTGATTTTGGGTAAAAGAAAATTTATATAAAAAATAATTTTATTTAATTTTAAAATTAAGGAATCTAATAACTTTTTAAAAAATGAAAGCCTAATATCATAAATAATCTATATTAATAGGATTTAGAATGTAATTAAATCTAAAAATTTTATTTACTTTTATCATGTGAAAAAATTATCTTTATTTTCTTAGATATTAAATAAGTGAAATATTCTTAACAAGATTTGAAAATATTTATAAAGAAAGATAAAATAAAATTTTCATATGATAAAAGTATGTGAAAATTAAAACTATATAAAGGAGTGCATCCCTGATCCTTTTCAGAAATTTTAGTGTAAAATATTTAAGAAATTCCTTAAATATAATTGATAAAAGATTTGTAATATAAAATTTCTCGATTAAAAAAAGGTTTTGTAATTGATTAGACATAAATTTTTCAACTGTCAAAAAAAGAATACGTTTTTCAAGTTATATACATCTCGCCAAATGTTTTACTATTTTTTTTGTTATAGAGGAAAACTATTGTTTTTACTAATCACTGATTCATTGTATTAAGTAAAATAGTTAAAAATCATTAAATATTCTTATAAAAGTTATGATATTCAATGCATTAATAATAAAATAACATATCTTATTAATAAGTATCTTAAGAGGACACAGATAATATTAAATACATTTGATCAAATATTAAATTAAACACATATTTGTTAAAAAATTAAGGTAA